>JASANE010006228.1:0-97565 GCA_030248225.1 Trileptium ribeirensis | reverse complement strand
AATTGCTCTAGCATCATAAGATCGTACTACAATATTCGCTATAGTACCTTAGGGCGATCCTAAGTTAGTTATTTTATCATGATAAAATGATGGTTATTCGACAGTCTATCTAGCATCAATCAACATAAATTCGCTTGTATGTACATAGTACTGGAGTATGTGAAAAAATATGTTTGTTTTGTACACATAGCATTAAGAGATTCAATCGTATATATGATAATAGTCAAGTATAAAGGGCCAAAATATGCATGTTGCGCTGTTTTAGTGCAATAAGCCTTATGCAAGAGTAAACCTAAGATGTGCCCCCAACCATCCTCTTTTGACACCATATACAAAACGATGTTAGCGAACAAACCCCGGATTTCAATAGCCGTATCCAATTTCGACATTTTTTGTTCCATAACGCCATTAGCGAATCCAATTCGGCCCCTGTACGTTAGCACCAATGTGTTCGCGAACATTTCCAAATTATAATGTATGGAATATGAAACGGACTAATTTCTGCTCTTTAACGCAAAAATGAAATTTGTGTTCAGTGAACAACTGAATGGCAATCGCTTTTGTCAAGAGAAGATGGTAATGACCGCAGCTTAAGTTTATTCATGCATTAGCCTGCGCGATTACTGTAAGGTTAGTTTTAAAGGACGCAGTTTTGCGAATCTTCTAAACTAAACCATTCCATTTCTTCAGTATATATATATGTAAAACACCGTTCCATGACTATTTCGGTAGCTCGGAAACACACACGAAACAGCAAAAGCAAGAACCGGACGTTCAATTGCCTACACCAACAATTTGATGGATATCAGCACTTATTCAATAACCGCATACAGTACAATGGCTTTCGGGTTCACATATTTTTGAAGCTAACACCATAGGTTAGGACCATCAATTTAGCCATATAACGTTTTATCTTCCAGTGATAACTTCGCATTTAAACCTATATTTTATCGCCAAATTATATATATGTTTTTAAATATTTTATATTTTACAATCTGTTGCGTTTCAATGTTTGTTGTTTTGTGTAACATTTCATTGTGAAATGTAGCATACTTCCACATGGCCCATCGATGGAATTAGCTGCTCGCAAGTGTCCAGATCGACACTGACAAGATATGGCTGCTTCATTCGGGGCAAAACTATTGATTGGACACCGCGTACAAGCCTCGTTACCTGTGGAAAATTTGTAGAAGCCTGGCCGACAGCCTGAAATACAAATTATTACAGGTACATGCATCAAGTTCGAAAATGCTGTGCGACAAAATATAACTGGAATTGCAAAGAGCAATAACCACAAACATGTCCATCATGCCATGCATGTAGTTCTTCATATTTTATAAACATTTACAGTTGTCTGTTAACAAAAATACTATTCATGGCTGTATTGTTGTAACATTGACGTAGTTATCAATGTAAGCACTCAAACTCAAAACCAAGTGCCACATTGAGCTGATTCGTATCGATTTTGCAGTTTCCACGATGTTCACTTGTTCACATAATACCATGTTCACGTAATAGTCAATAATTGGAATGTATGCTTAAATTTTACACACTAATCACGAATAATTTGACTATTTTATAGCTTTAAAAATTATGCACAGCTAAACTTAGCCGGCGCCCACTGATTAATCTATTTTGTTACTTTCCGAAAAAATACGTTTCAGATCTGTATCTTCTCAAGCAAAGACTAGGCATTTTCTGTTCGCGAACATAACAATTGTTTGCAGGCGAAATTTTACTGTTTTTGAACAAAAATGTGTTTATCAGCTATTTGCGAACAACAAATGACAAACTGCAGGACCATTTCATTTATACTGTCATATATGCATTGAATTTGTCACGAATACATGTAGTTAAAATCTAATAGTCGTCATGGAACTGTCATTGGCTGATTGCAAATCACTACTCCTGGGCTACCAGTGAATGGAATCCCCTTTCTTATTTGTTCCACAAAAATTAGTAGATTCCACATCGGATTTTACAAAAAAAGATGGTCAGTGGGCGCAAGCAAAATATAGTCGCGCATTAACTCTATAGCCGTACTTTTTGCTAATTGGCGTAAATATTTACACACAAACGAATGAATCAGAGATTGCGTATTGTACGATATTTTTCAGTATAAAATGCGTGTTATAGTTATAGTTTGAGAAATTTGGTGCGTGGCATGGCCCGGTTTAGTCCGGCTATTACAAAAGGTCTGGCCGAGATGTGGCAACTCTAGACTCTTTCCGAACCGACAATTGTCTGTAACATCCATAGCAGCCGCGCTTAGCCTGGTCCGGTCCAAAAAAATTTAACAGTTAATTTATGTAACGCTTGCGTGCAACGTGTATGTAATGTCCGTGCTACGATATGTGCTACCACAACAAGTTAAAGCGTTTTCAATATAGATTATTTACTTAAAAATAAGACGAATATTAATTAGATGAACGTTACGCTGACAGTAATTAGCGATTACTAAGGCGAGAGGTGGCCACTGGGTGACCTGTCGGGGGTCGATCAGTCAGGAGGATAGCGCCCTCTTCCGTTATAGATTAGAAACTTTCACCTTATTGCAACCGGATATTCAAAGTTTTTCGTTTAATTTTTTTTCAAATGGTTAGCATGTAATATGTCTAAATATATCTGGTATTTTGAGCATTTTCGCTGGTATAAACCAATTTTGATACAGCTCGAATCGAAAATCTTGAGTTTGCTTAAGAATTTTGCAACGCAATCATATCACGTTTTTTATTTTATATCTCCCAGTCCGTCTGCTTTCGACACTGATCAACGTATTGCTGCTTTGGGATCTAAAAACAACAATCTTACAAACACGTAGCCAAACTTTTATTGTAGGTGGTGCAAGCCAAATTCACTGGAAACACTGATCTCATATTCATATTAACAATTTTTATAAAATGTTCCAATAGGTAAAATTTACAAAGCCTTTGTAAATTAAAAAATTGAAGAAAATGTATATATTAAAAGAATTTAAAAACTAGAGCCAACAAATGCAATCCAATTCTCCCAGTTATAGTTGTTGATTAAAAATGAAAAGCTATTTCGCAGATTAATGGTATGAAAATGAAACTTTACAACTATTTTGCTCAGTGGGAACGGGCCGAACACATTCTCAGGAGCGAGTGACTTTACCCCTTCGTACTACCCTAAATACGTGCCTGCAATCTTATTAACACTCAGTGAGATTGTGACTGTACACCAGTCCGCTGCTGGATCGCGAGTGAAAGTGAAAAAACGAGACTCCGCTAAGTCTATTTCAGAGGAATTATTTTGGCGCGGCGGACCTACACCGCGTTGCAACGGGCTTGATCGAATTTTGAAAGCGCTGGGTTGGACTAGACAGATTGGTTTCGAACGGTCCAGGCCGAGCCGAAAAGTTTCGGCACGTTCTCACGTCTATACTTAGCATGAACTCATATATCACCTTCATTGGTTCGGTACTTGCGACATAAAATTCCGAAGTAGTTCCGGTTATTAAATTATATAGTTGCAGCAGCAACACCAACAACAAACCAATATCAATCGATCAATATAATATAATAATTGGAAAACAAAATGGTCATGACTAATAGTCCGACAAACATGCAACGAACACATTAACATTGCAGTTGGTCACTATTATATGTATATATTGGGGCACCAATGTCAATTCGATAATCCGTCACACTGGATACTACACGACGAAAGTGTAGTAAATAAGTGTGCAACCAACGACTAAGCTAAAATCGTCTCTTGTGAATTATTGCCTCAGTGAAGATGTGACAATCAATAATAGCAAAGGCAAGAGGCTTTAAAGCCTGGATGGCGCGCTGAATGGTACTAGAACTGCTGAGGAACAAATTACTATAGCCAGCCAACTCATAATTGATAAAATTATTCAATAAGCATCATACTCTACAAACATGCGACACTTAAGTATACTATCCTGAACAAGGTTTCTATGGAAAACTAAACCAAACTGTTTTATACGATTTTGCCAGCTTATTTGTTACCCACAACAAAAAAAATCAAAAATCTATGCTGAGATGGATTGGCGCCATGATCTCTATAATTTTACATTTGTTGCAGGTTAGTAGATTCTGCTAAACAATTTAATTCTTTAGCACCTTATGGTGAAATCATATAGACAGCGTACTAAACACCCAGGAATTTAGAAAAATTTAAGATTAGTGTAATGAACTTTTGTTTCTTCGCTGCAACGACAAAATTTTAATAATTATTCAATCCAGTTACTCGTGAAAAATATTACTGTACATTTAGACATAGCTAGATTCTTCAATGATTCAACTGGTTACTGCATCAGGTTTTTAGTTAGTCCTCTGGCAGTAATTGTTCGATGATCGATTTAGAAACCCATGAGGGCCCACTTTCTCTGCTATAACGTATATTACTAGTATACAGGCAGAGAAAACCATCTCAGCCTAAGTACTCGAACCAGAGTTGACATAACTATATCAACGCTCATCTTATTATCGGATGCACTTCAGCAACGGCAAGAACTACCGGCAATGATTAAACAGAAACATTTTGTTCTCCAAGCTACTCCTATATGAAACATTTCGCTACGGCAGCCAGTAATTTTTAGAAAATGTTTATGCGATATTATAATTACTTATTTGATAATTTATTACTTCCTGGTGAATTGATGCCAAACTAGGTTACATAGATGACTTCCAAACCCGCAACTACTGTGCAGTAACTTGTTTTTTTACTTTGAGAAGTAAAGAGCTAATGTGAGATCTTACTTTTTGGTTTAGAGCGAGTCCAGTATTACATAATGCGAATTATGTCAGCTGGAACTTAAATGTTTTGCTCAACTGCCAAGTTCTAGCTTGATATTTGTAGACACGCACAACATAAGGCCCATAATTCATTATGGCCTTGATAAGACGAGTAAATATATATGGAACACTTATTACCAAAACTACCTGGCGTTACCGTAAGCACAATTATGATTATAGTCAATTATTGTCATATCTCCCTCTATACACATGCTAACGCTGACTGTAGACTTGACTTCGAATCCACAATCTCTATCTACAATTCCTGTTTTTTTTGCAAACGAACATAAAAGATTTGACAAACTTTACAAAGGCATATACGCTGTTGAGGACACTTTTAATTTTATCTTTACGTGAATAATTCAAGTTGTTACAATGCAATAATCACTGCCGAAGTTTAATAGCAGCAATAAAGCGTAAGTACATGTTTTTATATTTATATATTAAACGTATATATTTACGCTTTTATATATATTTTTACATATATATTTGTTCAGACATATATATTTTTATATTATTTATATATATTCGTACATATTATACCAAAATGCGAAACGTACAAATGTGAAAATATCTAAATCTATAATCATACATTAGCCATTCTTGTATATACCTATATTGCATAATTGTCGTTCTGTAATATAACTTGTTATCAATTTTGTAACATCAAATTTGCGACTTTTTCAATTTGTCAGTTATATTATTTGTTCACAATCACGTTTGCATGAGTAGTGATGTTGTTTTTGCAAGACAAAAGCCTTCATTGATAATCAGTGATAGTAGTGCAATAAAATACAGAAAGTAGACTTAATTTTTCTAATATTGTTCACCTACCGCAAGCATTTTTCTCATATCCATTTGTTAGCAATTATTGCTAGCAGTGAAAATGCAGACAAGTCAAAATTTTATCATATAAATACAATGACATGTTGGTGACAAGCAAAAAAGTTTACTAACGTAACACATACTGACAGGATGACAATCACCGTAGCGGGTTTTGCATCAGGCGTTAAGGCCATCATATCGACCCCCATACTTAGGTAATAGCTTACTGAGAGTGTTATTTTGTCAGTTATTTGTAAAGACGATATATACATTATGTGAAATGAAATAAAACAAATTACTATGTCACTTGTTAATAAAGTTTGAATCAGCCAGGGTGTGAAACCATCCTTTTACGGCTGACGTATGTTACAATAGTATTTTAAAAACTTTAAAAACTGTACTTCTAATAAAAGATGATAAAACTATTTTAAGTTTGGGGCATTCACAAGCGGTTCACCATTTACATATTCAGGCAAGAAATTCCATATTTTGATAACACGAACGGCAGAAAAGTGTTTGGATATATTGTACTTAAATTTCCTTTTGTGCGATTTCAGAGAATTACCCCTAGTGTTTACACAAATTGGTAACATAGGTACGCAAACATATGTTATGCTGATACGTTTTAACAGTATATATATTTAAACGTTCTAAGCTGACATTATCAGAAGGGTATTCAATCCCTGTTACTAATAACTTTGTTTCAATGTGAAAACTAAGCCAACGCACTAGCTATAAATACTGGTTCACATCCGCGTCAATATTACTCTATAATTCTTGTTAAGTGATCTGCTATGAAGTTCCCACAGTTGCATTTTATGAATGATGGTGAGGCAAAATGGATGCAAATTATGAACGAAAGAGTTGTGGCAGTTGAAAGTGCAGCAATACAATAAGAATAGTTATGCCGATGTGAGAGAATGTTAACATAATGGAATTTAGTAATTTTAAGCCTCAATTAAATAAAATTATACATAGTATACAACTGTAGCGTAAAACAAAATTTATTCTACGCGACTAGCGCAGTAGTATGCGTTTAATAATGCCTTTTCAATGCAAAGCATGTTAGGCTGTGGCGTTTTTACCGTGACTCAGACATGTGCTGCACAATGTATGTGCGCAATAATAACGCTTCGCTGCAGTCACAAGGGCGTACGATGCAAAACATATTGAAATTGTGTGCTTCCTAAACAAAAGTGATCGAAAGCAATCTTCTACAGACACAGCTGCGTTAGCAGAATTTCGTTTTAAAGAATTAATCAATACGTTTATTAAGGAATTAAAACTGTCATGTTATAACGTTTATTAAACCAATACAGAGGAGGAGCAGAAGTATTGTAAAATAGTAAGAGAAGAATTTCAAAATAACATTTCGGTTTAATAAAGATAATTAGAAAGGGAGCAAATAATCTTAGATTTAATTTGTTTAGAGATTAAATTACTACTTAAAATAAGCAACTTCAAAATTTTGACTTGGGATAAAATTATTTCCATCGGATGCTTCGGTTTAGTAGTCTGCTACATAGAAAAAGGGAAAATTCTCTGTATACTTATTCCAAATATGGGACTTACGCACGCATCGCTACTTCCGTGTGGACTCCACAGATACGGTAGGTAACATGCAGGATGTTTTCAGCTTAATAATACATCGCGCATAGTCAAAGTTAGCAACAGCAATCGACATATTGGCGTTCAGAATATACGTGTCTACAGAAGCAATGCATTTACAAAGATATGGTACCAAAATATAGTGTAATTACACAAGCTTAATGCCGTGCGGACGGCGTTTAATAATTATTCATTCTAGAGTCTTATGAACACGTTTCAGAAGCAGAACACAGCAGTAAATGTAAAGTCTCGTATGTACCATAGGAACTGAATAAAATTTGCATAGTACTGTATTACCGCGACACCCACTTACCGAGACATCTGCCATTATCAGGCGTGTGTCCGGGTACGCACCGACACGGGAAACTTAAATGATCCCATTCACCGTTCGATTTACACAAATATTCCGGTTGTCCCGACGTAGTTGCAGCATCGCTGGACTCTCTTAACTTTGTGGTTTTTAATATTCCGTCTGAAGCTGCTGTCGGTGGTCGATTACTTTCGTCCGCAGTGCTAGTAGCATTAGTGATGCAACGACCAGTTACTTTAATTATTGAAAACTGTTCAGCACTTGTGTGACTTTCGGCGAATTCAGCGTAGCCAGCGACAGTAGATTCGCAAACTTTGTAATAAATCTAAAATTAATATTACCTTAATGTTAGAAAGTACATTTATAATTAGTAACTACAGTTTCACGATGCGACACAATTGATTCTGTTATGTCTTGGCTTCAAAACACAAAAATGAATTTTCTTATAATTATAATTTTGTTAATCAATATATAGAAATGCTTTGATCGATGCAATTTTGCTCCAGTAAGCATTTAACGGCTTTCTTGTCAAATCTCCTGCATTAACAAGTTTATGATCGACTACATTACCTGCCACCTCATTGCTTCAATGTGCTATACTACGTTTCGAAAACTCAAAAGATGGACTACCGGGCCGAAACACTTCAATCATAAAATCGTAGGCAAAATTTCCACTGTTACCAATTTATAAAAATCACCCCACTTTCTGTTATATAATATAAATGTTTTGGAGTGCCTTTCCCACAATCCAAATTCCTGGCTACTGATAATTGTCAGCTCATTTTAATCACTGAAACAGCTGCTATAGCTATCCCATTTTGTAATAAAGCATGTCGTAGTTCTAAACTTGAACTAATCTTGATCGGGTTTATTTCAGGCAAAAGCGCTATTATGACTTATTTGTTCATCGCCAAATTTTAAAATATAGATTGAAATCCAGCCTCTCGACATTTCTTTTGTAGGTGGTAACTTGCGGCTATTGTATCTCATTTATCGTTAAATTTAAATTTTAAGACAACGACATCGCCTTTCCCAGTCTTTAAAGCCAGGTGACCATAGCTATTACATATATAGTAAAATTCAGACTAGGGGTAATATGACAGTGTTAACACAGCCATAGCTCCGTTGGCGTTGGCCGGGAGTACTAGCGAATGGCACTGTGGGCGCCTCCGCATGTCGATTACATATTACAAAAATACACTTTGATCACGAATGGGACGTTCTGGGAAAATAGTAATATGCAAAATATGTACGATTCTTGTTATTCACTACCCGTATGAATTTTAATTGCAAAAATGAAACTGTGATAGCAGACAGCCAATGTTCAATCTACAATAATCGAATACTTCACCGGCGAATACTAATTGTTGGGCTGTTGAATGAACGCACCTTAACGGCTAAAAGTGAAGTACATGAACCTTCGTCCAGAAATGCAAAATAGGCACCGCTTTTCGACACCGGGATGCTCCGTACTTCGGTATTGGTTTGGCGATCGCCTTGGTGTGCTTCAGCTTTTGAAAATCTACCTGTAACAAAAAACATAACCATAATGATACAAGTTAGCAAGTGACGTAACCCCAACTACCGTCACGCATGTAATCTATCAATATCAATATCTTTTAAATTTTTCGAAAACTTAGCAAATGTATAAGTGATCATAAACTACATTATTTTAAACTTTGTAGGTATTAGAACACAATGACTATATGCAAGGTGGCTTATTTTTGATTGAAGGTAGAGGTAATACGGCTCGAAGTTTTTTTGCACTGCCCGGACCGTTGGAGATCGACGTCCTCCCGGCTCAAGCGGCCCTGAGATGCGACCTTTCAGCTAGATCCGGCTCGTTTGAAATCGATGTCAGCCCACTACAGAGCTGGAAAATTTCGGCCCAGTTTGGCACGTCTATTTATAAACACGTCTAGGCCTGGTCGATGTAAAGGCTACATGCGATATAAAAATACAAAAAACGTAAAGTTAGCGGGATAACAAATTCTTAAAACAAGCCTTATGTTATTGAACTGCCTACTAATAATTCGATCTGACTAGGTTTGACAACAGACAGAATTTTTTCAGCCCAGTCAGTTGCACACCGTATCGGCTACATTTCGGCCTACTGGCCCGTTTCTTATCGACTGTTGACCCGTCCAGTCCGGCTCGTGAGCCGGGGTGGACCCAGCCGTGACGGGCACGGGCGGAAATTCTCATATCTAATTGAAGGTTTTTCAGCCACAAAGGTAATTTAAGTGCTAACGTTTGAAAACATGCTAATAACGAGGACATTTTGTAGGTTTTCCTAGAATCCTGCAGCCGGAAATTCGTCAAATTTGATGATTCAGCTTCAAAAATAGATTTAGTACCATTTGACTCGGTTCGTCGAACTAAGTCAGAAAATCAATTTCAAGTATATTTCTGATAAAAAAATTTAATGGTTACTAATGGTACCCAAAACTTGCGAGATTAATTTTCGTGATAAATGTATAATTCTATATATTGTTCGAATCCTATTGTCTGAAAACCAGCTAAATATGTGCATGGTTAAATAGCTATGCCCATTTACGTTAAAGCCCAAGGATAAATCGCTAACTTGAATGATATATCAAACTATACCTTTATTAAACTTATTTCGAAAATTTTTGGTAAAAAGGGTAAGTCAAGAAATCGAAGAAATACATTCTAATAAATATAACAGGATTAGACATATTCTGACTCAACTGGTCGAGCTAAGTGGATTGGTGCCACAATTATTACTACATGTTCAAAACTGGAGCTTTCCACGTCGTAGGATTTTCTAAGAAAGACTCTGTTTTTGTACATACCATGATATGAATAAGTAACGGGTGAGGATTTATCACAATAATGTAGAAATTATACTGATATTGTCATGTATTCACTCGAAAACATTGGTAAAGAAATATGTCGGCGGTAATATGGAATGATGATAGAAAATGTCATTTGGTCTTTAGAGAAAGCGCTTACCATTTATGACAAATCACACCGCATGTTTACTGAATACTACGGTAGTTTCCTTTTGACCGATTAGAAAAATTCAGCCTATAGCAGGAAAAATATTAGAAACGTGAATTTTACGGTTCATTGACTTCAGACTAAGTATTGTCTCACAGTCTAATCAACCCCGAACACAATTTTTAATGCTTTAGTTTTAATGAAGCAAATTAGTCGATCGCTACATTTTGGCAAAAGACACTAAAAGTAACAACTGAGTTTTAGTTACAACAATAACTTAATGTAAACTATAGAACAAATGATTTATATATCACTGAAAAAGAAAGAGCTGAAATTTGATGAAATTTTGAACTAAATCTGACAAAAATCTAGCCCCGTTGAAAAAAGACTAAAATGACACTAGATAAAGTTTGCTGATATATTATAATATTAGAAATCGGTGATTTAACCTCAAATGTAATTTGGTGTTAGTCATGCACAAAATCGGGAATCAGTAAAAATTTTCAGCTTTGAATGTTGATTCGCTTCTTCTAGTTCACGAACAGCAGCACAGCCAGTAATATGTAAAACCAACAACACCCATAACCTCGTACCAAAAATGTTGTCATTAAAATTAGCTAAACCGCTTCAGACTTTCTTAAAATTTATTGTTAAACAAGCCGATTTATCCGGGAACTACTGCATGAAGTGCCCACTAGGATGGCTAAAATTACCAGGTATTTTGATTTGGGGTGTGAGAATTCACATCGACTTTGATTTTTTCGATTTAAAACAAGTCGATATAAATCGCCTTGCTCAGGTAGAAGTCGTTTTAAATTGGTTGTTCCGGAATGAGTTTGAATCAAATTGATTTGACGCCTACACATGTTCCAAATTAGACTTATTCCAATTTATCTATTTCTGAATATTTCATCTTACAAATGTGGAAATTTGTTGTTCAAAGCGCGTTAAAGTTTTATCCTATTTTGTGGATGAAATTCAAAGAACAAACCACACTTCAACCATATACCATCTTCCATTATAGAAACAATTTTGACGCCAAATCAATTGTTGTCAAATTAAAACGACCTTTGCCAAGGAAAACCGACCTAAATCGGCTCGTTTTTAATCTGGAAAATTCTAGCACGATTTGTTTCGACACCGTAATTCAAAACGCTTACTTTTGGCTGTTTTGGTTGACATATCTTATAGTAATTTTCGCACTACTAAGAACACTGAAGATATGCGTGAATACTTAGAAGACTGAAGATACAGGGGAATACCGATCGTATAGCCGGATTACTGCAAAGAAACACATTCTTCATTTCAAAGAAAAATTTAGAACAGCGATGTATTAAACAGTTGCAACAGTTACTTAAATTGTACATGCACCGTCAACAGACGAGACATAATTGATAATAAATTTATAACAACTTTAATTTCCAGCTTAGATGCTGTTAGGAACATGTTGACGCTATGATCACGAAGTCTATAGGAACATGCGATGAGATAATTTGAGCCATATACTGCCAAAAAGTTGCGAGACTCAGGAAGCAAAAACAAAAGGCACGTCGTTTTGCTGCAAAACGGCGTTTTTTTGCCGGCTTATCATAAAGTAAATATAGTAATTCGATATTATGACTGCTGGTGCCTCAAATCAGTTCTCTTATTATCGTGTTATAGACGATAATACCAAAGTTCGTACTAATTTTAATTTAAAAATAATACTATCTAACCAATAGTCGTAAAATAGGAGACACCAGGACAAATGTGTTTATCGATGTGTGCCATTCGTTAAACGCCTCAAATATACAAAACCTGGACAAATCTTTCAAACATTTCATGGGTTTATGCCGCCTATAAAAATATGACAATTCTAATTTAAACTGTTATACAGTTGAAATTATATGTACACACATAACCCTGGCATGCAACAATCTGAAAAAATAAATAGGGCATATACCAATTTAGGCAAAATAACTTTCAATAGCTATATTTATCAAACGAATACCTAACTATTATACAGGAAATATGAAACTGGCAACTCAAGTCTACGCATTAGCATAACATCTTTATGATTGTCCGTTCATAATGATTATGCTCTACACAAGCTGGAAAGAGTTTAAAGCATGTTCAAATAGATTTAAAGTCGAAGCGCACAAGTATGCAATAAGAAGATACGGTTACTAACAGGAAAACATGTCTTTCGAATATCATAGGTGTTTTGAACTAACCTCTATCGCCAGCAATGCGATCGACCAATACATAATCAGCCGTATCCCAGGCAGGCGCTTGGCTTGTTTGATTTCCATCCGCTTCGGCAGCATACAGCGAAAACGTTTCTTTGCAAGTTTTCGCAGATCCGTCGAAATGCTGGCAGTCGCGCATTGTGAATTTGGTTTCGATGTAGAGGCGTTCCGCTCCGTAACGAGGGACAAATGGCGTTCGTAGCCAATTGCGGACACGGCCGATCATAACATCACATGTGACGTAAGTACGCCAATTAATTCGAAGCTGATCGCGAACGTACGATTCTTCTTGCCACTAAAACAATTTGTCTCGAATCATAGTCATTATACATATTCTATCTACACTAGCTCGAATGCCAAAATTATAACTTCAAAAATATATTTTCATTACTTTGCATTTTTGATGAATTTAAGTTTATCGAAGGTATCAATAATTGTACATTTTCGTCTACAATTTAATCTCTAAGACCGCCCTGCGCTAAGTAATATTTGATTTTTATGCTACCACTGCTGCTTTATGTTAGCAGGCGATTATTCAAGCGCTGCAAATGAACCAATTTCGGATTCTCCAAAATGATTAGCTGCAACAAATCTGACTGTGAATCTATAGATATACGTACTTGCATTTGTACAAATATTTAAACCTTTCGTTCTCAAATTATATTTCGTGCAATGTTATCCAACCTTTTGCAGAAACGGCAGATTGAACCTACATCATTTGGCTCCGATCCTCCAAAACTAGCACTTGGTTATTCAGGAGTTGTTGTTCGGTGCCTCAAGGAACGTCGCAAAGTCAATAAATAGGAAAGCACGTGCACTGCATGGCGCAATACAAACATGGTAAGCAAGTAGCTACATAATGTGTGCTGTGAAAAATGCGTCACTTTATGCATGAAATCGTTAAAGACGTGTGTTTAGTTTTCTACAATAAACTCAGCAATTGTTTAAAAACTGAACTGTTATTTGATTTATATATATAATTAGTTCATTTATCATCTTTACATTGCAAGTTTCATTTCTTAAACATAGTTGGGGAAGGAGATACGTAGATGTTCTATGTCGTTAAGGTTTCCGGTTCAGCAAAGCGCAAATTTTAATTCCACAAAAATAATACACTGCTTCTATGAATTCCTCGACTGCTTGCGACATATTCTGAATTGCAATGATGTTATGTGTGACAGGCGTGTTGGCAGCACCTCAGCCATAATTGCTCATTTGTGATTATGGAGTGTTAATTTTTGATGCTTCACGCGCTCCTTTTCAAATTTATGTTTGTAAGAATCGCATGTATGAATCACTATAGTATACAGGATTTTCGATAGATTAATTCATAACGTTTCTTTCTCGTAGAGCCAGCTTTACTTAAACTATATGAAATGAAAATTGTATTTTCTCACAGGCGCAATTTGGTTAGAAACGATTGCTTGAACGTGTAAATTAGTTCATGCATTTCACAATTTCAATGCAATTTGGGTCTACTCAATTTTGTAGCGCAATTGCAAATTAATATGCGAACTTTTGTGAGTGAACCCGACCGCTACAAACTTCACTACCGGCAAAACTGGTTACCAGGAAATCTAAGACAATAGCTACAAATAAAGTTGTAAAATAGGAAAATATTTAATTTTGCTATTCTGAACTTTTTGGAAGTCACGTTTTTTCGTTCAGATGTTACATTAAACGTGTATATTATCTGTCGGCTGAAACTTGATAAAATCCTACAAGCAGCTATTGAAAAAGGGTAATAACGCGGCGTGTTACTGAAATCTTTAAGGTTTATCTCATCACATTGATGACTTCTACAACTGGTGTCCGGCGAAATAAGAATTTTTTGACGTATATGCGTAGGAAACAACATTTATTATTTTTGTCATTGGAAGGTATAAAATTATATTATTTACTAAATACTGGTGCAAATTGTCATATGTCACCGTCTGAAACCATAAATTATATAAATTTTATAATAAATGATAGATGCCGATTATTATAAATAATATGTGAAATAATATTTACTTAAGAATTTTAAATATGACACCGATATTATAAGCTGCTATAAATAAGTTAAATAATATTTGCTTGAAAGAGAGAGTTAAATAATACAACAAAGTATTTTGGTAAAGCGGCAGATGTTAGAAATTAATAAAAGTAGTAATAACTATAAATATATTGATAGAAACCGGAGTCACATCTCACATAACGATTTGGCATTGAGACTAGCGCTGGTAACAAATGAAAGAAATTAGATTGTGCCAGGAATTAACCTAGGAATCATTACCACAAGGAAATTTATTGACAAATTACATACTGGTAACCGGAGAATCAGCGTAGCGTCAGGCATTAAGGCCTTCATAGCGAGCTCGAAACTTAATAAGCTATGGATTACCGACTGCCAACATACCAGTCATATAAACGTATAATTACATACGACATTACATAACGTATTGCACAGATCCTAGCAATCTGTAATTATAAGTTTTTAGTTTTGCAACAAGTCTCACATTTCCAATCAAATAATATTTCGTAGCCGCTGTTATAAAAATCATTGCCTTACACTCTCTTTTGCTAACAGAATATTCTGATGCAACGTGAATAGATTTTGACCTTGATAACTAAGCCTTCTTAGTCAATTGATTTAATTGATTAGTGTAACTGTTGCTACTCTTTTTAAAAAAGTTACACGATCATTTGAATTTCCCGCACTCTATATATACTAAGTTCTACGATTTATACTGATAAGCTAACATACATAGAAACTACATACATAAATAACGAAGGACATGGACAGTTATATTATTAGAATGCGAACAACGAGCCTCAGTATCAATAAAATGTTGTAATGAGCACATATTTTACATTAAATGTTTAAAATGTGTAAAATTAAGTAAGCCTATGTCCTTTTCCGCTAACATATTACCATTATTTACTTAATTGTACATAATTTGAAGCCTTTAAACTTTTTGTAATCTATTTTTGTCTTGAACATACCATGACTTATGTGTTTTGAGTTAATTTATTCCCAACTTCGTTGGACCTTAATGCACTGAATTACGAAATTGCACACCATTCTATCAAACCAACAGCTTTATAGAAAACAATGATAACCTTCGACATTGTCTTGAAACAACTATAAAGTCTTATATTTATGCCTTCTGCTACTTTTGGCTAACTCTAAACTAACGCTGCTATACCAACGGTGTAAACGTGTTTCTGAACTGCTTTTTTGAATTATATCTTGCGGCGGTTAATATAATGACAGTATTTATTACATACCTAATCCCATGACATCGTATAATATATTAAGCGCCTCGGCCGGCTAGTTCCTCTCTACTTCAACCTGTGGCTGTGGTAACCAAGTAGTGTATGCTCACAAATTTAGTGCATTAAAACCTAACGGCAGTTGAGAATTAAGTTTTGTTCTTTGCTTTTTGCTTTTCAAATAACAGTTAGTAAGGACAAATTTTCACTGCTGACCGACGCGCCTTTGTATTACATTGGATCGCCTTAAAATTCCGGCAATTTGCTACTGTTGGGACATAACTCCACTAAATTCGGAAAATATATGCTATATTTGTATCTAATCAATAGCTTTACAGAAAACAAGAACAACCTATATCTTTACTGTAGCTACGCGGCCCCCTGCTCCAAATTCAACCATCCTACTGCGATAGAGAAATATCACGCTCATTGTGAACTTCACTTAACCAAGTTTAAGCCCTTTTGAAATTCGTCCCGCCCTGCCTGCTTAGCTAATCCGGCTACGATCCTGCCCATAATTGTATTTTGAAACAACAATATAGTCGCCCATTTGCGCCTTTCTTTTGCTACTTTTGGCAGTGTCTATGCTAAAGGGACGACGGCAACAACCGACTCTGATTTCCATTCGTTCCTTAATCATATCTTGTGCCTCACCAATGGAAGTTTTATTAGATAGCCACTGAAAAATCTGGTTGCAATTAAAGTTCTTTACCTTTTCATTTTTTTCCTTTTTCAAATAACAATTAAAATATGATTTTCATGGTAGTTGAGAATTCACCGGCAAAGAATCTCTGTATATATTATCTTAAACTAAATATTACTAACAGATGTGAAAAAGACTGTAAAATTACACTTTTATCGTATTGTAGAATGGGATGTATTTGCGTTCAAGTGTTATAATAGACACAAGTCTATACAAATATGTAAAACTTTGTTCAGTATATAGTTTGATAATTGGCGCAGCTCCGCGTGTGCTTCACGCAATTCATCCGGGATGTCAAGCTAGTAGAACCGAATTACAATTTGCCAGACTTTGTCCATTAGATATTACACAACTCATTAAGCATGGTTTGTTCGATAGACTTTTTCAAATTTTTTCTTTAATAGATCTCGCGAAAAACATTTTGGTTAGTCCACGTACTGGCATCATCTTTCGGAAACAGAACAATATTTTGGCTAATATTAGTAATAAACACTAGATAAAACATTTTCAGACCAGTCTGTTTTTCGGCAATCCTTTTGACAAAACAATACTAATTTTGCCTGGTGATAAAAATAAGTTTTCGGGCAGACGTGTTCTATTCTGTCTTTGCATCAAGTGTAATGCAAATGGTCCTGCTTTAATCCATATGCAATTCAATTCTGGCGACAAAAATTTGAGATACTTTCTGCAAATGACTAAAAGTCTTGAAAAGAAAAAATCCTGACAAGCCGTACTTGGAATCTCGTCATGTTGAGGCAATTCGTATATATTACTATATGTCACCAGCATAAAACCCTTGTTAAAACTAGAATACATTTAATTTACACCAGTGTATTTCTATAACTCTTCCTATGTAATGTGAAACGTTGCTCATAGTATGATATGAATGTCTCACGTTCAAATTAGAAATATTCTAAGCCACTAGTTTGTGAAAGACTATATACTAAATGAAATACACAATTCACCTATTCACATCTGCATCGCCGCACACAATCCTTGAATGTGTATATACCTTATAATATTATGCTCAATTATAATAAATGGGTTAACTAGCATGCTTGAGACGTACAATAATTTCATGAAAATTTCAAATATAAACTCATTCCCACTCAAGACCATTACAGAAAAATAAGATTTATAGCGAGACGCATGATGTCTTCAAGTTTCATTACGATGAAATGTTACATTGCTGTCGCAACCTACGGCTGAGAACAGTAAATCTTTATGAAATATTGCGAAAAGTTAAAACTAATAACATATTTTATTTTGCTTAGATTACAAATGCATCGCAGTCATTAATATATATGAAATTGTGTTTAAAGCATCACAATATTAATGGTATTACGCCCGAAATACTCGCACGACGACTACACATATTCGTATCCACGGCGGCATTTCGAAAATATTTCCTTACCCCATCACCAGCTTGCTGTGACGACGAATGCGTTGCCCACGATAGCGTTTTTTGACGCGATGTTGTTGTATCGAGAAGCACCACTGAAACAATAAAATGTGAATTTTAAAAAACATCACTGATGCAAAAAGTTCAACAGAGATTCGGAAGAAATTACTACATTGAGAATGTACTAATACTTTAATATATATCACGCTGTACATTGAGTCTCCATCAGGTAATGGTCGTAATTGTGAAGTCAGAATTAAATTGTAGTTTAGTGTCTGCAAACTCAAATGCGAAGAAATAAATGCCATATGTCAAAATTCGGTAATTTTCCCGTATTGTTCGCAAAAATAAAATAGCTCTACTCCGGTAGCGAATCAGTGTCACCAAACAGCTATGTCCCGAATTGATTGACCTAAGATATTTGAGGAAATATTTTCTATGCGAAATAACATAATAAGATGGTCGATGTGTGCTGGTTAAGATGAACCTGTTTATATTATATGTTCGGGCTGTTGCTTCCCTAGATCATTCATGTTGGAAAGACATTTCCTAATATGTCTTCCAAATTTATGCTTCTTGACCACGTGCATACATAGTCTACGAACTATATCTGCAAGCGGAACCAAAATTTTTTGACAGGGGCTCATCTACTACACCCCTCTTTCTAGATAATTAATCGCTAATTTTCAAAAACCTATCTATACCTCAAAACCGGCGAACCTTCGACACCTACTGCCCTTAATCCATTGTTGGTCAAAAAAATTTACACTTCATTATTTTTTACAAATTTTTAATGGCCCGCCCGATTTACGTCTGACGGGGGACTCAAGCCCCAGCTCTCCCCGCCGCCCTCCCACGTGTGCAGCCGTTAGTGACTATATCGAGCTATAATACAGGAAATATTTTGCACGATATATACACTGGTTCACTCCTGAGTATGTACATACACGTACATATGAATTATGCAATAATGTTAAGAGTTCATGATAAAAAATTTGCAGTCGCAACTAAACAGTTTGGCGAAACTCCAGTTTCTAGACTTGTAACAAATCGCGTTAGGTCTGACATCTACGCTTTTTGAATGGATAAGATTTATGATCGTTCAAGTTTACTTAATATTTAATTACTGTTAATAACTTGGATCCATAGAGATAACCTCGACTCTTATAGAATTTGTAAATTACTTTTACAAACATATGAAAATAGATTCTAAGATGAAAATAAATTTTGATTCATTTTGTGTAACGCTAAACAATTTTTATACGAGTAGATTCAAGCTACGGTAGGATTACGGAGTTGTGATGTATTACAATCCTAGTTATTTGTGAAAGATTTTAATATGTATATACATTTAATATTAGCAATATATTGATATGCAAAGAGAATGGATTTAAAAATTCATTTATCTAAAGGCAAATCTAGAGACTCATTTGATATAAGCTATAACAATTGACTTGTTGGTCGAATACAGCTTATAAATGACTACATTTAAACCTCATATGGATATAAGCGTTGCATAACAGTATCGTATAATTACGATTGGAGCAATAGGACAGCCCACTTCCCAACCAAAAGAGGGCCGCTGTAAGACGGCTCTTGCAATTTTCCTCTGTGCCTTTATGTACAATAAGATTGGCTTGACCGTAATAAACACCATATTGATGTTGGTGATATGACCGCCCCTGGTTATATAATGATACAATGCCTTGATATTTATCAAGTGATTATAATTATTAACCATGCAGCTAATATATCTAATCAATTCTTGATTTGTTTTGAGCATTTGGTTGCTATTTGGCATTATAACGCCAAATTATAATGGCTGCCAGCAAAATGGCCATTTCCCTACGAGTTTATTAACATGCAATACCGATAACGATCGATATGCAAGCATAATTATATATATAATGGGTTGGTGTATATACAGAGCCATTTGAAGCCAATTTTATTTAATCAGGCCCGAGATATGTAAATGCCTTTTGAAACTGTTGCTATCATGACAACAAATATTCAGCTATAGTTACTGAGACAATAATCTAAAATTGATGCATGATATATAGTAATGGACCAGTTGGAGACCCGAGCAAATATTGCTTGGTCAATATTGTTGAGCGTCAAGTTCAGCTGAATTACCACGAACAATAGCGAAATGGCCATTATCTCAAATTGGCAATAATATAATCGATATCAAAGCAAACCCGCCATATTGCACTCGTATCAATTGGGTCGTAGTCTCATGGGCATGAATGAACTTAAGGCTACTGGTGGACAATATTGCAACCTGTGGCTATCGCAGCTTGTCATATGAAGAGGAACGACTTTTTATTATAACGGTCCTCAAGAAAATAATTTGGAAAACTCGGAAATAAAATTGTTGATAAACACAGTATAGCCTGAACTATAAAGCTGTAGCAAGGTTATGAAACAGGCAGCATTTTGGAATCATAATTGATAGAAAAATACTTGAATATACTCAAACGACCACCTGACAGAAAAAGGGTTGAGATGAAACTGACTGAGACGTTGACCTGATCGCTTCATAGACAATTGTTTCTGCTAAATGATAGCAAATCTATGTTCTGAACAACTGCCGTGTCGCACGCCACCGACAGAATATATCATTCTGTATTCTCTATTACCGGGAAAAGTTTTCACCATTGGTCAGACTATGCATTGCATTGATTAAGCTTCAATGCCCAGCCCTATTTATTGGCATGCTGTACTGGTTTACAAATAACATCGCTGAATTACGGTGTGCATATGATATTGGCGTAACATAAACTTCTCACAGTGGGCAAGTTGTCATCAATGGTTTTCAAACTTACATGTTAAGTATAACACAAACATGTTAACCTTTGTATTGCGGGATTACATGGAACACAATAGCTGTGTATTTGTATCACATAGACTTCCGGCATACCGACACTGCCTTTTTCAGCTTGTTGATCAGTGTCGCGACATCTTTTTGATCCTAAGTATTGCCATAACCTATGTGCGAACATTGCGTGATTTTCACTAGCTTGAATGAGCTGTTGTATTACGTGTCATTTTTTCCGTTCTGCTGAAACTACTGACAGCGAAGGTATGTGTTATTTAACTGACCCGGTTTTGTAATGTTCAGACACACTTCTCGTAGAAAGATAAATGTTTCGGGCTGAAACAAAAAGTCTAAGCTTTGTATGGAATGGCAGTAATTGTAGACAAGATAGTTTGTTTATTGCCACATTATGTTAAATGTTTTACGCTGCGTTCGCGCGGGTAACAAGACTTACTGATGCGAAAGAATTATGCAGAGCAACTGCAACGCTCAGCTAAATCATAATCGTTTTGCACAGGAACTCAAGACAGCGGGAAACATTTACTAGCATACAACGTCACCAAAGATCGATGAAGAGTTAGCCGTGAGGCATAGAGTATTATTGTTTTGTACATCGAGCGTTTTGCTTGATATCATTTCACTGCATCGAAGACCGCATCGGGTTCGACTTTCTAGACTCAACCCCACCCGTTAGCTCATAGAATCCGCTAAATCAAACTGTAGTATCTCAAGATAATTATTACGTAAATGCAGTAGAAAATGATGTCAATAAGATGTATAGATTACTGCTACAAGTACAGCTTAACAACATCAGTTCGATCAATCATAGCTGGTTCGACCTTAGCTTTCTTTATGTTGCGGTTACGCAAAATTCTGATACGCAAGCACAGTGAATTTAATAGTCGACAGAATGGTTTGGTTATATCGACGGATCCGAATAAGTTCATCGCTGGAGCGGAGTTTGACACGACTACCCGAGTCTGGTCTATGACAAAATCTTACCCCACCCTACCTGAGAACGATTCAACAGCAGTCTTTACTTGATGTAGGTACATAGCAAGGAAAAGTCATATATAAGTGGTTTTATGTGTCTATTCAATAGAATCTATTCATGAGCTTCATTTGCAAGAGCCCACTGTATCAACATAAATTGCAACAAGCTGAAATGCCACAAAGTATTGCCAATTTTGACTGTTTTCTTCAGACATCGACATTTTTGTATTCATAGTAGTGGCATAGCGCAACAGTATATATAGGCCAGAACTACAAGACATTCCCATTTGGCCCGCAATTTCTGCTAAATAGGCAGACAAAAAAGAAATGAGGTGAAATTATGTTTATATATAATTGCGGCCGTTCGGCAGTGTCTTCATAATAATATTTAGATTCGGCAATATTTGAAATCGATTCAAAAAGCGTTTAGTGGGGGAAAATTCATTTTTCCGTCTATTATTTAAATAAGTCTTCACAAGATTAATAGATTTGGCAATTTTGTCATTCGACGCCTAGTCAAATGTAGTTGCGCACGTACCGTTATGTTTGTGCCTTTCTTATGATTTCTTATATAAATTTTCACCAAACCCATACGAATTAGAGACTTTTAAATTTTGGCCGTTTGGGGTCACCCAGCATTTTAGGTTATAACTCTTGAAACGGGGCATCTGAGCGAAAGATGGAAACCGGTTATCAAGATCTACAGCATTGCTGTCACGCTATAATAACCATTTTCGAGCTATTAGCCAAAGTTTAAAAAATTGAAATTGCCCCCCCCAAAAAAAAGGTGAAATGTTCAGAATTTTTATAAAACAAGTTTTTTGCTTTTTTGCTGGTTGAACTAGCGATAACCCAGTTGCTGCAACGGACAAGCTGCTTGTGGACCTGTAGTCAAATTGTAGTATTTTCAAATTTTCAGTCTGCTACAAAACCGTAATAACCAACTCAAGCTGTCAGCATAAAACCAGTTACAGTAGGGTTCGAGTATTTACCTAATGCCTCGTAGTTGTACAACAGCTGAATAACAGATATCTGCTTGAAATATCTGAATTTTCAAACTATTTGGACTGTTGCAATAACATTCATAAACAGTCGATGCATAGATGCACCGATGTAATGTGATGATGCTTAATAGATTGTGTGAGCAAACGAGGCGCTGAAACGGGTATAAACGTAAAATGATTCTTCTGTTATGGTGTATGGAGACAAAAATAAATGGCAAGTGCAATATCCGTCATTAAGCAATATTGAAATATACAAAAATGTCGTTTTTAACTTAACAAGTTTCCTTAATAGTATTAAAGGCGCTATAAGTTACAAAATTGAGCATGAAATTTGGCAATTTAGATTTCGATTACACATTCTGCATGCTCTTAGGCCTAGTTTCTATTCATAGTTTGGTTGTAGCAAGCAACATGGTACATGACCTTTTTTTACACAGTGCTAGTCTTATAAAAATGACACAAAAGAATCCTGTGTATTCCAGGACAGCATGTATCCTGTTAGCGCTAGCAATGACAAAATACGCTATATTGTGTGTTCCTGGTCCATACTTACTCCACATGTATATACTAGAAATAATTTGTCGTGGACACTACTAACTTATGTTAACACACATATACACGCACTTTGCACTATGCATACTGACACTATTGAGCCATATGTATTGCATGTATTCCTCTCCGATTTTAGAGGCAACATACACGACCCTGTGTAGTCCATGGCCAGCAGTTACTCACTTTTGCTAGCAATGAGTTAGGTCTGGTGTCACATTACATCCGATCCGCTAGAACCGACCAAATTCTGTGAACACTTATGTATACGCTGCGTCTACATATGATTTCTGTATATTTCAAACCAAACCATGCTATCCGGATCTGATAAAATTGTGCATGCGTTATTAGATCGGATTGGACACAATGTGAAAAGGCTTCGCAGCCACAAACACTCCACTGGTAAAAATGAGCAAGATTGGTCGAAAATGAGAAAAACGGGAGAAAATTGGTAAAATTAGTGCCAAAAAATTTCAAAACTTGATCTCCGCTCACGGCGACGACGGCTTCCCCCGTCACATCTGATATCCCCTCCCCCGGGACTTTGGAACTTACCCATGTATGGCTATTGCAGCAGCGTAAGTTATATTACAGCATAATAGCACATCGCCTTTTATGTAAGGATCTCTAACCCCCTTGAGGAGGTAAAATGTTGCTTACTTTATGTGATATTCATCGCGTACATGATAAATGATATCATATATATGGTATTTCTGTATATATATACAAAATTTTCATTAGTAGAAAAGCATAAGTGACTTAAATTTATGTAATAAAGTATAAATACTATAATAATAATAATATTTTTATAGTCATATAAAGTAAGCATTGTGTACATGATATATAAGTTTATTGCTTCCGTATTACACAACTTCACTAAATCGTTAAAATTTGATCATTATAAGTCAAATCAGACAATAAATGTATATATATATTTAATAACGATAAAATATATTTTGGCAGCCGGTAATGGTCATTCAAATTAAAAATGGACAACATGTATTAACGTATTCCATAGATTTAACTTGGAATTTTAACGATCGAAATTTATATAATCGTTATTCTAGGCGGCGTGGACTATTTAAGCCGGCGCCACAGGACAACTACAAACTAATTCTCTATAGTGGCGTGGCGATACTCCAATGACTATTATCCAGCCTAAAGCTACTGCACATATTTGACCGAACTGAAATAATTATTATAAGTCAAATACACGACGCACACAGACATATTGTAGTTGGAGCAACTCTTGCTAGTCCCAATGTATTTTGACTGTCAAAATCGGTTCCTAGTCTGGAAAGAAATTAAACAATTCTTTCTGTCTCGCGACACATGCAGTAGAAGACGGAATTGATATGAAATAGTTGATTGCAAGGCATCAGGCGTCGTGCATTTTCCTATTAGTATCCAACGGCGAATGGTTCGAGTGTCAAAGTGGTCAACTAGGAATTGTTTAGCTGCTGGCCATCAGAATGCTATGTCTTAATTCGATGTTTAATTCATCGCAAACCCATGCACATAAACTAAATTAATAATTATCGATTGCATGGTCATACCACGAGCAGAGCGACGCCACTTTGTTTGCTTGCTGTTTTCTGATAGTTTTTGGTGGACTTGATATAAGTCGCTTCTATGCTTATAAATGAACCCGAAAATGCAAATAGTGCCAAATTTAAAATCAACTGGTTGAATTTGTTCCCGTTTGAGCAAATACTCAACAATGTAAGCGTGTCTAAAAGAACCTGTCTGCATTTGCTATTTCTAAAATTGTAGCTTTCAATGACAGAAAGAATTGACATGCATACAAGTAGAGAATTCTAGACAAAATGAAATTTGGTGCAAATTTAGTTACAACGTTACACCAGCAAAAACTTCATCTCCGAAATGTTTCATTTCTTAGTTTTTCCCTTCTATTGTTATATAACACACAAGCAAGCGTATTGATGATTACCAGGTAGTCTTACCTGTTGCAATCATGATACGACCACAACGCAGCGTCTTCTCGCAAATTTGGTCTGTGGGTCATGACGTCTTTTCACAAGTGTTTTATCAAGTCATCTATCAGACATTTAGATATCGCAGAATATTAACGCCATAAATTAGACAAATTTAAGGCATTGCTATATAAATTAGACTTACCGAAATTTTTAAACTACAATCGAAATTTATATTGGAGTTTAGGAGATACTCGTCCTAGCTTAATCGCTAAATTTATCGCTAAAATCTTGGTGCTATCTATATTCTATATTTTTGTGAGTCGCGCCCTTTCCGGGCTACAACATCAGTATAGTAATATGCTATCTCGATGTATAGTATATATTTTGCTAAATTCCGTAAACTTTGATTTTTACTAGTTTAGCAGCAGTTGGTGCGCTATTACTTTAGTTTCGGACTCGCTATGATAGTCTTTTAACACCTGACGGAAAACCCCTTACTCTAACTTTGCGGTTACCAGTGAGCGCTTGATTGATTGACGTGATAGCGGTCAATATTTACTTCGAAATCAAAATTTGATATTAATTTGTAAATTGTCAATTTGCAAAATTTCCATAACAAATCATTAGCATCGGCATGATATCTTATGCATAACACACATATAACCGTAGATACAGATGTACACACAAGCAACATCCATGATATCTTGAGATATCCGTCTAACTAACTGAGAGTGTGTGTTGTAGAGTCATTTTGTAACCAAACCTATCAACAATAGTATAAGCAATTATAGAACACTAACAACGCTGCGACCAACGAGTGAGCGAGCGAGCAATGTCCACTTGTGTGTATAACTTAAAAGATCTAAATCCATGGGAGTCACGAGAGTGGTACTAATAATAATTGTAAATCTGGTGCCGAGTCCACGTCATGAATAATCACTAAATAGTAATTAACGTCGACGGGTTATAGCCCCAGTTTGTAGTTGTTAAGTTAAGAATATTTCAAGATGGAAATAACTACCTAGTTGGTTGTTGTATATATGATCAAGTCAACTGTAGTCTTATTATGTCGGTCACCACTTAGAAGCGTGTAATTATAACAATAATATCCATCTATTATATACCACAAGTAAATTATGCTTAGTAAGCTCAACGTAAGCGGTTGTGAGACATACATGGCGGCGGTCGTGTCATGCCAGGGGGTAGAGGCCCCCACGGGGGGGGGCGGGGGTCGCGGCCATCCCAAGGGGGGAAACCCCCCTGGCCGGCCAAATTTTCCTAGGGAGGGTTGGTCGTGAGGACCTTTTTTTTGGTCCCAGCAGCCATATTTTTCGCCTGTGCGTTCAGTTTCTGCACTAGGGTCCGACCTCAAAACTGGCCGAGGCGGGGGGTTTTGGAGCCCGTATCCCCCTTCGGGGTTTCCAATTCTGAGATGTCTAGATTGCATTCTTATGCCACATGTACCCATAATTTATTTAATCCTATTACCATTTATTTGGTTAAACGCTCCAGAACATTTAACAAATATTGCTGAACATTTTGTTAAACCACATCCTGTGCATTTTCTACCAAATACTTGGCAATAGGATTAAATTTTTCCAACGAAGTTAGACGTGAAGAAGATTAGCAATAAAGATCTGTAGATCGTGAAAAATCATTGATCGAGATCAGTGATTGCTAGAGCATGCTTTGTCTGGCTGAACAGCGAATATCAAAATAATTAGTAATGTAATGCCAATAGTGAAATAATATATAACTAAAAATCATGTTTCAATGTCGTATGCCAGGTCTTGGCTCAGCCCAGCTTGCGACTATTTAAATATTGCAGTGCCGTTCACAATATAAATTATTGCTAATAGTTTCCGTTCATAAGAACAGTTAAACAAAGCATCTCTGTGTATGTAATAATTTGTATTGTAATTGTAAATTATTTAAGCAATCACTGATCGCTCAACTAGGAAATCTCTCAAATTCAGAAACAAATCAAATGACAACTAAGTAAAGATTGAGCAATTTCATGTGGTATGGGTCTGTGGCATAAGAAAACTCGCCCGTGGCTTTTGTCTGCTGAGCTATCGGGTGCGACTCCTACGGCGATGGAGTGCTCCAGTGCTATTTTAGTGCTGAGATCGTGGTTAATCCACCGTGGACCATAGCAGACATTTAATGTCTAAATATCTAGTTAGTGTTAGTATATAAATAAGCGTAATTCGATTAACTTTTACTTCAGGGAATGACGTCATGAACAAAAAAGCTTTCCATAAATTTACGGCCGCACATGCACCTTTAGCAACAAGCAGGCGCAATTTGCGCAAGGTTTTGCACTAAGTTCCTACTTCGACACGCGTCGAGGAGCTGCCAGGCCTTCCTACGGTGGTGGGTGCTGCGCACCCCAACCCCGGGGGGACGGTTACCCCCTCCCCCTGGATTTCGGCCTCGGGGGGGTCCGGACCTCAAGGGAGGGTTACCCCCCTGCCGCCATGTATGCCATGAGATGAGTTATCTAAATCTGTATTTCTACATGTTCCAAACTGAGTGTGCTCGTCGTGTTGAGGTAAGTTCTGGTCTGCTTAAAAACTGGATTTTAGTGTTTACAAAGCGTAATTATTTTTAGTCGTTGGGCATTCACACAAATATGCATTATTTGACGCCTGCTCTACAATGCAGCCCGGACACGTGTCACAAACAAACACACGCGAACACATTATTCCAATTCTCCGACAACTCCACTGGCTGCCTATTGAAAAGCGGATACAGTACACAATGCTTGTCATCCTCTTCAACGTCATTTCTACCAGAGCATATCGCCCATATGGTCAAACTATCAGTGCTGCCACGCCTAGCGGCCTGTCGCATACTCAACGTTGACGTTTCGCACAGCAACAGTTTCAGCTCCCTTGCAACACTTGCATGGAATAACCAGCCATCAAGCCTGCGTCATCCTAGTATTACAATTGCAAAGTTTAACTCTCGTCTGAAAACTTTCCTATTTCCTGGAATAGACGATCCAATATGATATAATACTAACCTCATCTGTGTTATACCATGTTGTTTGCTTATGGGCCTTTGTAACATTTTCAATGAAATTGACACAATATAAATCCTTTATTATTATTATTATTGTTAAGCATGTTAAGACATCCTGTTGCCAACGCATATTCGCAAAAGTATACATAGTTTAACCGTATGAGTTAGTGGAATAAAGCCAGAAGAGAAGTATGCACCGCATAAGTCGCTGATCACTTCTATGAATCACGAGCCTAAAATCTTGAAAAGGAGGTCTAGACTATATTAAATCTAGATTTCCCTCAGCCTGAATGCGCCACTGGTACAGTTAATATATATGCTTTGCGAAGTTAATACCAAACAATTTCAGAACTGGACCGTTATATTCTATTTTGTTAGTCAATATACAAAATATATGACTTAATATATATTAAAGTGTGTACCATATACAGCTTTTCTATGAATCTACATATATTTATATTAAATGTAGCTTCATCAGATCGGCAATATTGGCACTGTTTCGTGTCCGATTTCTGTCTATAAGTCAGTCTTTGAAGTGCCACGAACATCGTTTAACGTCCACATAGCTTATGAGTGAAATAAAATCATTGTCTCCATGATAGCACCACAACTTCACTTGTTCTTTAATCAGCACAGATTTGCCAAGTAGCTGGCTTCAAGTCCAGCAGCTATTACAATGATATATTTAAAGCAATGATAGTTCATGCGTAAAATTATTCATGTCGCTTGTGTTGTCATTTGCAGTGAGCCTTTTACTGGGTCACTTGTAACAGTTACATTCCGATTCCGTGCATCACGGAGTTAAAGAAGTGCACCACGTCTGTACGCCAATCGTGGCTGGATGTGTATATTCTTCTGCAGAACTTTTAAGTTTTACAACTGCATCTGCCGATGCTCTGATATCGACACCATGCCATAATTCATCGGCGTGAGACATCCTCACAATTTTACTACTTACTGGTTTAGCGTGAAAATCCACGTCAACAATGGTTGGACTAGCATCCTTTCCTGACGCATCAGACATATATGGTCATTTCAATAGGTTATAATTGTCAATGCCAAACCTCAACTGCTTAAATTCAAATCTTTCAAACTATTGTAAGAAACAGCGAGAAGCATCTTGTCTCTCGCCTTAACAAGACTTTCTATTATAAAGTTTTGGCTTCGCTTAAAAGGTTTAAATACTACTGTCATTGACACGAATTGTCACTCACACGAGGCTAGACATAAGCGGAAGCAAGCGATCTCAAGCCACAAGACACCGCGGCAGCCACAAAGGCCACGAAAGTTTTAAAGACTTAAGAGAAAGATGTTGAGCTACTGTAAGTCTACATGATAAAATATTACCAACATCATGGATGTATTGATATTAGCTTATTTCCATAGTGAAATTTCCAGAGCTTCATTTGGGAATTTACCAATTATCAATCAGAGTTAAATTACAAGATCTTTTATTTTATTTGCTAAAACGTGTGAAAACTAAATATTATTTGCACATTTAATCGTTCGCTATGAATATAAGTATAGGTTTTGATGAGTTTGGTTCAACGAAACTTAACAAATTTTGCTCATATAGTCAATTGGACTGAAAAATAAAATATATCACTATGAAAAGAGTACATATATTTACTGGGCGCAGCAGCAAGAGAAAAGTGGCGGGGGCAATTTTTTCGGCAAAAATCGGCAAAAACGTTTATTTCGGCAAAAATAGGATTTTTCCCTTATGACGCCCGCAATTTTCCCTAACCCCCCATTTTGAGTTGCCCCCACTGTCAACGAGCGTGATGCGCCTCTGTATAGTTGTATATTTTCCCAAAATATTTTCCATGGATGCTTCATGCCATACAACATATGCTTTTCAAGGGGCAATTTTACAAAATCTTATCAATATGTTTAAGCCAAAACATGGATTATGAAAATGACTATATTCAAAAGGCCAATAACAATGTTTCTCTGCAATGTGGACACTGAACTATGCAATACTTTTATAGCCTTCTGTTGCAAAATATATAACTCACAAGACAAATATTTTTATATCCTTGTAGGTTTGTGTACCATCCTTCGTTATGATGATGTTACAACATATATGTAAAGCTAAGTTAGCTCAGTTCTAGCCGAGATTGTAATTTAGTTTTTTATGGTGCAATGTTTTACAGGTTGGGGTTTTGTTCTAAATTATCTTAAAGTAAATTCTTAATGTCTTAAATTTTCTTGATAATCGAGCTATGTGTTTGTGTTCAAATATCTGATATCTAATGATTGGTGGCGCTGGAATTGAAACCCGAAAAGTTAATCATGCCATAAACTATTAAAACATAACCGCGTATGATAACCTGAAACATGGGGAATTTTGGTTTCAAATAAAGCCTCGAATTCTCAAAATACAATGAATCAGCGATTTAAAACAATGTGATAAACGGCAGCCACTGAACTTGGTTGAATTGAAATTAGCTTGCTTTTGTACCTGGCTTCCTGCTGCTGTAAAGTCAATCTTAGGATTCTTGAGAAAACATCACAGCCATTATCTGTTTCATTAGTTTTGATCGAGCTTTTGCTGTAAACTTGCAAAACGATTTGGCCCACAGCAGGGTTAAATATGCGATGTTTGTGAAATCCAAAGAAGACATTGACACACGGTTGTCCCCGGCGTACTTAAAAACGAATCAGGTATACTTCCGGAGCCTATCTACCGACTTTTCTTGAGGTATTCGATCCAATTTGCATTGATTGGACAGCCTTTCCTGCACGGAGATGAAAAATGATGCGAGCAATCGCCTAACAATAGATGATAATTGCAATATTACTGCATGGACGATTAATGCTACATTCATCCAAACTAGGTGCCACGACACTCGTTAGAAATAATTACATGCTACAGCAACCAACGCTGGCTGCACGCACATCGCTGTTGTTATGCTTAGCATTCATTGGTAAAACCACATCGGGTCCGAAAATCAATCAACCTTTCATTCATAATTAACGCAGCATTGAGTGAGCCACATACAAAATATAACAACGATAATATTATTGTGAGTATGACATTGGATATGTGAATCTATGAATGAATGTACGTATAAATGACTGTTGTTACTACAATTTATAATGCTCAAAAGGACAAAAACCATGACAGCTAGCTCTTAGAGGTTATTTAATCACGATAAGCCATTAACGTGATTGATTAACGATGTTGAACAATGCTACATAATTTAAGACAAAACTGAACAATACGATTTGCAAAAAACTTTAAATCAAGCTTCTATGTTTTCAATGCTCACATGCAGCTACCATTTAGCGTGCCTATTGGAACAATTGAAATCAAGACTTCCCATGTTAGGCTGTTGCATTAGTTATTAAAGTTGGACATTTCTTTCACATGTGCACTTAAAAGCAGGCCAAAAAAGAAATAGATTCACAAAGAGTTTATTTGATGAAGACACTGGTAAATCGTGGATTACATGCGCTATAAAATACGAATATACAATAACGCAGATACGCCAATGAGACACTATATACTATCATAAATTTTATCAAAATAAGCGATGACAAGTATTCGGTTTAGGATGAAACAGAGCCATACAATACTCTGGTTCGAAAACTGAAAATTTTTAAAACATATCAAATCTACCAATTATTTTTTTAACTTTGTCGTATTGAAAAGTAACTATAAAAATAGAAATGTTGCATGGAATGTTCAAAGTAATTTAGTGTTGGATGTGCATCCTCGTACGACATGCAGCATGCGGTGCTCAGCCACGACCGGATTACTTTAAACATTGTTTAGAGTAATGTGTTTTGAAATTGTATACACAGAAAACCTGCCATGTGTATTTCATTCTGCACATACAGTTAATATTTATATAACCCCATCTTCTCTGTTGAATTTTGAAAAACTTTGTCATCACCGGAACTAGCTATTCAGCACACGTAATACAACAGAGACCATTCGTTAAACTTCTCGGATAAAGATAAATGTACACATGTATAACAGGTTTAGCAGACCTTACCGTTCCCATGAGTCCAATTATGCCGGTCAGAACATATTATTTTCATTGATAGGCTACCGTTGCTCTGTGTGAAACTCGAAATTATGGAACCGAGCTTCAATATTGTTGGTTAAAGCATCATCATCATCAACAAGTTCTCAGAAAATGTTCTGCGAATTCATATGGGAGAATTAATGATCACCCAAAGAGCAAGCAATCGAAATGTATGGATATGCGCTGTTTATGATCACGTAAACGACTGACGACAAGATATTCGTGTAAAAATATTAAATGTATGGAACCAAAATAGATTAGATAAGACTAGTGCTACTATTATAGCCGATAGTGTAATGCGATTGGAATGCATCTCGTACAATATAATGAAATAAGTAATTTTATTAATTTGAAACATAAGTATACGGGAAATAACACAAATACAAAAGGTTGCCTACGCCACAAAAAAGCATGCATTAAGATTATGTATGCCCTAAGCTTAAGCTTTGTATTATATATAAGGCTTAGGCTTCTAAGCCAAAGGCTAACTAGGGGCATGCCGCATTGACGATAGTATTGATGAAAGAACATGATAACGCTTATGAAATTGACACAAGATCACCGCTCTGGGTTACATTTTATAACTGTTTGTATGAAGCTTTGTGTGGAATGTGTGACATACCCATACATTTATCGCCGACAAATTGAACGAATTTGTGTTTGGATCATGTAAATCAGCTTTACAAGTAAATTTGGAAAAAGTAAATTCAAAGACAGCTTCAGCTAAATTATATATTACACATATTCAGGGAAGTCATAGGTGTCCAAAATTCACCGGCTTGGAAGGGGTAAATAGTTCCGACGTGTTGAGGCGCTGCACATGGCGTTCGATAGCCGCTAAACATTTTTCTGATAATTTACCGTAATTCTTGACTGTAATTTTGTAATCTGACTCATAATTTCTAACATTTCGCCTTCAGACTCGGTCGTCGCGGGATGGTGATGTGTCAGATGGAGTAAATGGATCTTTTCGGTTAGCCCTCATCCCTAAATTGTTCAATTTTGCAGTTACATCCAAAATTTTAGTACCATTCGACTCAGCTCGACGAGCTGGTTCAGCAAATATCCACTTCAGTCATTTTTATGACAAAATTTTTTCGACTCCCAATGGTACCCAAAATTTTTGGAAAAAAATTTTCTCGGATAGTGCATAGATTTATATATTATTCGAACTGCCTTAAGGAGCTGAGTCGATTGGTGGTAAAATCAGTTAAAAAAAAGTTCACGAGTTGACGACTTAAACTTTGCCTTAGGATATCACATAAATAGAAATAACTCTTTAACCCGTGGCTCGAATGGCTGATTTTACCACCGTTTGACTCAAGACTATGCATTTATCGAACAAAAAATTCGAAAAGTTTGGTACCGAGGGAACCACTGAGAACCCAAAAATATTCAAAAAATTGTCATAAAACAGACCAAAATAGAAATTTGCTAAGCCTGCTCGTCGAGCTGAGTCGAGTGATACTAAAATTATCGCTGTAACTAAAAAATTGACCTAATTCTTTGGTGGCCTAACCAAAAAGACCCGAGTAAATACGGTTTAGGGGGATCAGACCTTGAGGTGGGTAACCACCCTTGCTCCAATGGACGCTCAATTAAGTCTGCATAACGATTGTGCGTTGTCATTGTGCCCGATCGGTTCGCCTACCTGTTATTATATAACGTTTGTAAAAATCTAGTCATAGATAAACTATTCGAATCAAACTTTACAAAATGCCGGCCACTAAAAAACTGGCACGAGTATACATACTTCCAAAAACGCACCCTGCATAAGGCCATGTCTAAATATATACTGCTGTAAACATTCGTTTTTCGCCGCCGTCCTTCAGGACATTAAGATATATTCATTTTGATAGTTCTAAAGTTTATATTATTGCACACAGCATTACCTAAATAAGTACAGTTACATGTATTCCATCGTATTATTGATGATATTTATATAATATATATATATATATAAAGAAACAACTGTCCAGGCTGCAGTGATTGCAAAATTGATAGTTCCTCTTTAGTTTGTCAGCTTGTATTGGACAAGCTTTACACTTCTCTTGTAGAAGTTGTTGCTAAAATAGGAATGCTTTGACTTGGTTTTCTCTGATATGGTTTGCTCTGGTGTGCAGTATAGATTATCAGAACGTGCCACAGTTTTAAATATTCTAAGGCTGCCGGGTCTTGAATGAGCCCAGTACTACGTAGGCCAGTCCCTGTTGCAAATATGTAAACGGCGGGTCCTAAATTTTATTCATATAGATTTAGGTCTAGCAAAGTGATATATATGTAAAGGTATACTATGTAACCTCCTCAAGAACTCGAACAAAGCTGAATGAAGTTTATTCTCGCATTTTTTCTCATTATACCCACGGAAAAACCAAGATATGTCTTGAACAAGGGTCAGCGTTTGATGATATATTCGGAGAACCTTAGATGCCTTAGCATGCTTAATAACTTGGTTTAGATCAAATAAACATGAAGTACGAAACGAATTAAGATACAGATGTGCCCAATACATATTTTCGCAATATATAGGCGCACAGAACATCTGATAGCTTCTAAAGTATTCATCAGAATCCATGAAAAAGATTGTATGTCATTCATTTCCAGTTTTTACTAAAAGTGGTTTACAGATAATGTTCATGCTTGGCCGATTTTGACATCTCAATGGGCTAAGCAGAAATTTTAGTTGAGACAAGGGGCCACAGGCCAAGCAACGGCAGGCAAGATAGATTCTAAATCATCGGTTAGTACCAACATATTTTTGACATCTTCATAAGGCATACTCACAAATGGTGCTTAGAATATTCTTTCGTGAGCACCTTTATTAAACAGATATTAGCTTATTAAAATTTGTCTAAATTCGGCTGGTCGCAGTTTTACATAAAGTGTTAAATATTGCATATTTGTAATAAAACAGTTTACCTGAAACTAATGCTTGTTTGTTACATACATATATATGCATTATACATGCACATATGATCGCTAATGTAGTTCTTTTGGATCGTAAATGTAGAGCTATATTCATGTCGAAGCTGCATTCCTTTATTCCGTCGTAATATTTATATAATTCTTTGCGTTTCATATTCGCCAAAACTGCGACATTTTATTGCTTAACGTTAAAATTTCTTTATTGTTTATAGTTAAATTTGGACTCTTACATAGAGTTAATGGAAACATATTCAAATAATAAATTTTACATAATATTAACTTTAAACGAAAATCTTTAGGTGTGTAATATATGCACACAGCAGCTAATATAGCTGATTTAAGTAGTACAGGACACTTTGCTGCACTTAGCGACTGCAGTAATTCCTTATTCGGTATCAAAGTGTAAAAGCCTAGCTTTGTGCATTTGTCGAAAATGCGACAAAATTTTATTGCTTAACGCTTGGAGTTCTTAACTGTTTACAACATTTTGACACCTAGTTATTGCCAAATATTCTAACAAAAATTTGCACCTTATTAAACTCTGCTCTGAACGCAAATCTATTTTATATACAGCAGACGACAGCTGTTGGCTGTGTATGCTTTGTCCAATTTTCGCCTGTGACGAAAAAGATTTGTCGACACAATTGGTAACATTTAGCGTGTAGCCTCTTGGAATGAAAAACCGAATAAATTATTTAAACACCTTTTTACACACTGGACTTTCCATGATTGGAGAGTCCAATTGTGGAGTAGACTGAAATGATTTAATCTAACATGTTAGCGATAATAAAGCTCGAATGTATACACTTTTCGCATTCCAAAGATTAGTGGTAGTCTCGGTTTTAAGTAGCGTCGTAGATATAGCGTAGCCTTTTCCTTTATTACGCAATCCGCAAACCCGTTTTTATTACAAGCGTTAATTATGAAATGGATATCGCTACTAATAATTTACTCCATAATGAACCCCTGCCAGCCACAATGAGCGCAAACCTAGGGCCAAGGCCTGGGACAACCGGGCCCAATGACTGACAGGTATCAAAATAGGAACTGAAATTTATTAAAAATTATTAGATATAAAGTAGTAAGAGAATAAACTAAACAAATGCCACAGAAAGCGGCTAACCACTTACGTCCGGTCCGAATTCTTTTTTAAATTTAGACGAGTAGTTATTTTAAGGACGCCAATTCCTCACATATTTTGATTATAGTTTGTTACAGTGGCGCAAGTATTTACTTACATCTAGATTATCTAAGATGTATTTAAATTTTTTGCTAATAGTTGCTTCTATTAAAATTTCGGACTTGGCATACATTATGTATATGGTTACATATACCACACAGTCACACCCGAGCTAGAGGGCATCGGTCCATACCCTCAAAACGGTTTCAAAATTTAACTTTTGGCCTGTATCATACCTCGAATTTTAGCAAAGTATAATGTAGATCCTGAATTTGGCCTGCCTCAAACGTAAATCTTGACTTTGGACCCCTTAATCGTAAATCATGTGCACGCTCCTGGCTCATGACATTACCGCATACATTACACATACAGCACCTAATATGTCTGTAAAATGTATCATAGGTGCCGAAGGTCCGACGGCTTGGGGAGAAGATGATCTCGGCGAAAGGGGGTGGTAAATTTTTGAAATCCGCAGGTGCTTATAATTTTCCCCAATTTCTGCCAAACTTCCCAATTTTTGTTTAAAGTTTCAATTAATTTTTGCTAATGTGTGCCAATTTTTGCAGCATTTTCCCCAATTTTTGTCAATTTTCCCGCTAAATGTTCTTCACATTTCGGCGCGGACTGGGAGCGGAGGAAAAGGGTTTGTCTAAGACAATGCGGTTGGTGTGCCCTTATCGACACCTATAATATATTTCTTTTACTTCGATTACAAGCATAATTGCTGAACAGCTTTGTATTGCATGCAAGTTTTGCAGCAGGTTGTTTGTCAATGGGGCGCCACGAGGTCGGGGTACATTTCGAAATTTTGACGCTAGCCTTGGCAAACAAAACAGGCATCAACTAGCGCGACATCCAATGCCAGTCCCTACCGAAACCCGAGATGCTGCAAAGCTATTGCCGCCGGGTCTGACATTTAAAAGCTATATTTATAATTGTTTCAAAAACAATTCATTTTGGAAATAAATATATAAACATAATGTGAAATATGAACAGTTTCAGTCGCGCAAGACGTGGTTAAGGAGGATATTATTACTGTGATTGTTTTGTATACATTACAACTTCGAAGACTAATGTGTAAAATGCGCACGCAAAATAAATAGCATAATATTAATATAATAAATATCTTATATATCCGATTGTCTGATATCAATATGAGCATCGGCCTCATAATATAAAAGGGAAACAATAATTAGCTTTGACAGGCTGTGTGACGTTTTTGGAAAGCAAGTATAAATAGCAAAAAACTGTTTGCTTACAGAATACATATTCTGATGCTGTATTTTGTGATTTTATGCTTACGTACCTTACTTGGTATGAGTTTTTACCTAGGTCACCTTTATTTCAACCTGCCCGAAGCTTTAGAGCAAAAACTATATATATTCGCTACAATTTGGGAATACAAATCCTATTATAAAACAAAATAAAATAGAATGAAACGGCTGGCAAATGCCAAAGTGGAAACTTTTTTTGATATAATTGCATTCAAATGGATACATTGAACAATTATCAAAGATTTATGATAATGTTACAACAGAAGAGGGTTTCCAATTTTTAGTGCAAGAGAAAAATTACAAGGAAACCCCATCCAGAACGGACGAGTTTAGATAATAATGCCTCTCAAATTATGCTTCAACTGTTTTCTGCACAAGAATAATACAATTATAAAATATGCGATATAGCCATACCCAGAACCAATATTTCGAAATCTGTCAGTCAGACTATTAAACTTTTATGTTGCACTATACTGAATGCTATGCTTATATCGCTCCTTTGAGGTGGGAAATGGTAGTAACTCATTGACAAGATCTAATACAAATTTATGTACAATATGTACAATATTTGTGAGTATATTATTCGCACACAAGCTCATAGAGGGTTACCCGTAAGCCTTAGACGCCACCCGACCGCCAATATGCTGATCTCCAGAAAGTACGGAAGCTCGAAAGACCCGGATACCCCTTCCCTGGAACGTCGGACTTCGAGCATGTACGATTATTCGGATAAATTCTTGATAAAAGCCCATATTCAACATTGAAAACTAACTGAAGTTTTCAAAATATATTATATGTATCGATCTTATTTCGCTACAAAATCCATTTGCGTGTGACTCATTTTATATAATTCTGCATGGGATTTTACAATAATTTCAAGTATTCTATAAACCAGCTTCTAATAGGAGTATCATGATGCGCCGACATATTTTACCGTCTAGAGTCATCATATTAGAATCCCTGTCCTGATATTTTGCTGAGTATTGTAGATATGAGCGAGCGAGATCATAAGATCAATTCGAGTCTTCTACGAATTACAAAAATTTAAGATATTTGCGTTGACTGAAATATTACTAACGTTGAAGTAGTTGACGTAGTGCAGTTATAACATAGGAAATACGCAGATAGAATGTTGCTATACCCAGAATCGGACTATGGTAAGCCATTTTAACTCCCACCAATAGCAGCCGAACGAGAGCAGAATATTTTAGCAAATATGAGCAAAGTTACATAAATTTAAAGGAAAAATTATGGAAACTCAACGAGAAAATTGCAGAAAATGTGGAAATAAATTTTTGCCGCCGGCTTACCTGTACCACGTACCCCGTCGGACCCATCTATTCCCACTTCCCTAAGCCGTGGAGCCTTGGAGGCCTATAAGCTATAACTCGATTTCGAGTTCTCTTTTAACAACATATTCGTCGTATATGGCAATTTATACTTATATTAAAAACAACTATGCTAAGTAGATGAACAGAAGACAATAATACACCTACCATCTTTGGCAGCAGCAATATTCCACGTAGTTGCAAGCGTAACGATTGCCCAGCAGCAACAAGATATTCGAGCCATGGAAGAACGACCCATTAGAAATAACAATTAGTTGGACGGAGCTTAGATTGAAGGTGTTTTTATGACGTTTCGCGACATAATACTAAAGCAGCTATTCTCATATAAAGTTGCAGTTTGCAATAGTCATTAGGCTTAACATTGCCCGATTAGTTGCTTCCACATTATGACATAGAGCTTGTTTCACAGACAAATTATTGAAATGTAATCAAATTACAGGTGATACAGTACATGGCCAAGTATCGCTCAACGACTGTGCGAATCCTCCAGCTGCCACCACTCCATCAAACGATCGGTCAAGATGCCGCATATGCTAGTCATTTGCTTGTAGTATATATTTTACATGTGTTAAATAATCTGAAAAAAATAAATTTCATGCCCGTTAGATAGGGAAAATAAATATTTAAAAAATAACATTCCCTACGGATCGGATTCAGCCGAAAAATAACCTATCTATAAAACTGTGTCTGACTAAAGCAAATTTTTAGAACCCGAAATCGTTGTATAACAGTTTTAAACTATATTCTAGTAGCCTAGAGGCAGCTGTTTGATGTATCATGCGAATTTGTTCAGCAAAAACATTATAGTATTTAATTCTGAATGATATATACCACTAATTCACTCAATCAGATGCAATCAAGGGCGTAACCGGGGGGGGGTTGCGGGGGTCGCGACCCCCCCCCTTTTGGCTCAACAACTAACAAAATTTTTTTGAACGATTCCTTTTGAAAATCATGTCGGAAATTGTCATAAAACTATCCTCTCTCGCACTAGAAAACGGTTACTTTCAACCGTACTTTTGACCAAACTTCACATTTTGTATTAAAATTCGCTATTTCGGCAACAGTTACATTTTTTACTTGTTTATGGCGTACTTAATATACCAGTTCTGAACCTTCTTTCACATTTCTGAGTGCGACCGCCCCCCGACCTCCCCCTTTTAAGTACCCACTGTGGGCCGCGACCCCCCTTTCAAAATTCCTGGCTACGCCCTTGGATGCAGTGTATGTGCGCTTTAAATATAAAAAGAGTACACTTAGAACAAATATCTATACTATAAGTAATGATCGTAAAAAATTCTTCGCTCATGTGAACTGCATTTTGCACCTTGAAAATTTTCACACATTCTTTACTTCGCTTTGGTTTTGGCAATCGATACATGCTGTATATACAAACACAAAACTAATATTTTGCTTTTTGATTAAGTCATTGTGGCGCTTCATAGCATTTAACTAAATAAGATGTGATTTTTGGATTTACGTTTTGCAAATATTTACTAGTATGCGAGAAAATAAATTATGCAGCTGAAGTATTGGCATATAAAGTTGATTGCTATAAAAAGAAAAAAGTCATTGCATATAATCGTATATACTTCGTAGCTTTGTTGAGCTTCCACGAGCGTGGTTTGCTAACAAATCCAGATTCATTCGGTGTTCTAGATTGGTCGTAGTATATTCGTACCACCGATGTAACTAGGAATCATGAAAACATCTAAACTTACAAACAAGCAAACGTTGCTCATATTATGATTAAGAAAAATGCTTTTATGAGTTTCAACATTTAATACGACTATTTCAATCAGTAAATATATGGTCAGAACGAAAGATAATTTATAATTTACTGGATGTCGATTTGCTATTATGCTTATATTAACTTTACGCATATGGGACATAAACAAATTGACCGATGTTATTCTTGTATAATCAGTTCACACTAACTAACGCTTAACCTGACATATAAATATTTAAAGTGTAGGCCAGTTTATTCGTATAATTACGTACGAGTAAATTCTATTAGCGCATATAGTAAACACTTTAATTCCGAATTCTTAAACATTTATATCTAAGGAAGAATTTGAGCGCGTGAAACCTAAAACTCAACTAAGTACATCATGACCAGGTCAAACGCTGCAGCAGCTGCCGTCTACCAATACATTTGTTGTGGTCGCAATAAACTGGTGATAACAATAATAATTCCAGTACTTACAAGTCATCAATCATTGAACGCTGAAAATAAATACCATTCTAGCAATGGTCTTGTTTCTCTGCCTTATCTGCAGTCGACAACGCATATTGGTGCAGTTTAGTTAGTGCCGTACTAAGGTAACAACATACAGCAATATAGAAATTGATTGTTAATTGGCTTACATAGCTATTATTATCATAGCTAGGTTACATACTACTAAATTGCTAATAAATAAGCTTAATCTGTCATAAAGAGTTGTTGTGTAACGTTACTACTAATCTAGATACCGATTGGTGAACGGCACAACAATGCCACTATTATTAAACAAGGTTTTGGAGCTTGATCTATGTCTATAGGCTAGTGGCGTCCAATAACTGTCATTAATATTAAATATAGTTTTTATTTGAGGTATATACGTATGCCTTATCGGTGTATACATAGCTCGGGTTGACGCTTTACGTGTTATCAGTGAGACATTTTTAGCGTATTTCCTTTCCAGTAAGCATGAAAATCGAGCGTTTAAGCTGGGCTATGTTCAAGAAGTAAGCCTTAGGTGTTTAAAATATAGAGGATTTTCTATCATAGCTTCAACAAATCGCAATCAGTCGGTCTGATCTTAAAGCGTGATATCTTATGCGATTCTATATAAGACAAGCCGATTACAGATTTCAAAAAGCATAGAAACACTCATCTCGTACATTAGGCTCTTTTAAAAATGACACTAATACAGTCCTAATACGAAAATATTTCAGAATTATTTTGTTTACAGACGAAATTTTTTAAGAAAATTGCTGAATTTACTAACGAGCTTTTTCGAACCGAGCAGAGCCTAGCTAACTGTGTCAGGGAACGAGAAAATTGGTGTTGTTGAGTACAGCCAAGCAGAGCTTTATGTTTGAGGAAGCCGCGCGGAGTTGGACTTTCCTACGGTATTTTGCCACTGAGCCAATAAAGATCCAAATCGAACCATTTAAAATTCCGTTCTAGTTAAAGCGCGGAAGGCAGCTGGACAAGTTTAAGTAACTCAGAAGACATTACCAAATTACTGCCCATAGCTCATTTCACATAAACGCTCATACCATGTAACTCGTGAACAGATGGAGTGATTTTGAAACTGCTAGCCTCAACTCGTTAGCGCGGTCAAGACGGTATATAAAATTATAGTTTTATCAAGGAGGAAATTTTTTCCACAATTTTGGTAACAAAAATGAAAAAAATTTCAACCGCCTTGACAGCCTGAATCGAACGCTATCAAAATTCGATGTATATATTTTCTATATTAACGTATTTCAGGTATTTCAGGCTATCAAGGTTAAAGAAAAACACCGGATGGGAGCATACCGCACAATTGCTAACATTTTGGAGTAAGAGAAGCATAAAAATGACCATAAATAATAACTACTACAATAAATAATAAGCAGTAAAAATCTTCACGTTTTCATTTTTCTTTATAATGAAATACTTAAATTATGTTATATATTTTTGAGAAAATAGTGTATTTTTACAGACGTTGCATAATTTGGTCAACAACGGTATAAATTCAAAAAAACAAAATTACTTGCAGACAGTTACGTAGTATCGTAAGCGTCTTTCTCTTTTGTTTCTGTAAAACTCTATCAATGATACAAAAGTATTTTCGTTAAAAGAAAAAAATTATATTTTGTTACATATATTTTGCGCAATTTCAATCAAATGTAATGGTCTTATAAATTTGAGTTATTCGAAAACAGGACTCTAATATGCTGCTAAAATTCGACATCGTACTGACATATATGTACAACTGAACACCTATTATATATTTACACTTTCGTAAATTTTTATTACAAAAATGAATACATAATTTTATATTTGTATTTAATATAATGTTATATTTGAATTTAATAAATATATAATCTATACGGTATATTTTTTGTATTTCAGCATACGTACTTGTACAGATAATTTATATTTATATTTTATATATATATATAAATTAATACATATTAAAACAAATTGATATATTAATCTATTATGGTTGTGAAGAATAATAAAATTGAAAACAAATCACACGTCTGATTACAATTGACACATCGTTTGTGGATCTGGAACCTGTTGTGTTGTAAAGCGTTCAAACGGGATTTTGTTCAAGGTATTAAACGTGGTATTGTCTGAAAAAAAATTAGACAGAGACAGGAAGGAGAACAAAGGGAATCCGCCAATTGGCCAAAAACATAATTGGATATTAAATGAAGACTCGTTAATGGAAAAAAAAGGCAAGATCAAGAAGATTATCGTCTAAAAGTATTGCAGAATACACAAACACACTGCTCAATAAGACTGCCAAAACCATCAAAATAATATTAACATGATATGTTCGGGTCTGTGCTTCAATTTCATGGTTTTATGCTTAGACTCAGGATAATGCTAAGAGACTTTAGGAAAACCCGTATTTTAAACTATTCACATATACACAAACCTGTTCATTGGTGATACCTGCGAAATTTCTAAAATAATATTGAAAATATATTTTGGTATTTTATAGCGTTTCGCCCTCTGAACCTTAGAGAGTCTTAGGCTTGCGCTTAGGATCAGGCTAGGAATTTCACGAGACACCCATATTTAACTTAAGTATATTTCTTACATCTAAATCAGACATACTTAAATAAAAGTTGATTCAAAATTAGACATGTCAGGCACGTCCCCCCAATCACGAGTTACATCCGCCACCGGTAGTGTTCAAAATTTTACTACTTATAAAACACAGATCAAGTCGTAACAAACATTTAGTTTTAAGGTGGTACCAATTTAATTTTAAACGACTCAACAAAATAAACCGTATTATTATTTGGAGATAATTTTAATTTGTTAAAATATATTATATTTTTACATTGATTTGACATATATTTGTCTTTCAATTTGAGGGCTGATATAATTTAATCAGAACGTTTTTGTACATTTGAACGAATCTGAGGTCAATTATAAAATAAAGACATATATTCTTTTATCTCTTCATGTCTGGTGTCATGTGGCAACTGAAAAGGCAATAAATTCGTGCAAGTGCAGGTTTTTGTCGGGCGGCACGGGCGCAATACGAAATCAGGTAATACATTACCATAAATAATATTATTTTTCTACATTTATTTCAAACTTCGCTAGGGCGTTACACGCTTCCAAGGATTTAACCACAAACAAACAATTATACGGTGGGTTTCTGAATTAATTTATTGGTGTATTCAAAGTCGTTTATTCAGTGGTGTGTTGATATTGTCATCTATATTCGAAAATATTTGCGCTATATTTTATATTGCTACTTGTATATCGCTATCAGAGGTTGTGCAGTCAGGCAATTCAGTTTATGGTTAGGCTTATAATGATACATACCCCTTCGAGCAGGAATATCCAATGCCGGTATTTCTGCTCTACTGAACATTTGTTGCTCAAGTAGTGTTATACAGATGATCAAAAAAACCGCGTGTAGTATACGGCCAGCTCAAGGCAATTTTTACAACAATGTTTATTTACAGGAGAAACACGCCTTATATGTTGGTATTCGTACATTGGATAAAATTACTACCATATTTTACTAAGTTTCATATGTGAACACTGTTTCAGCATATGACTTCGTTCCGAATAAAACACATATATAAATCAAGTACACACATCAATTTATATATAAAGATGGAACACACAAGAATTGCTGTAAGTGAAGTGCCGACAAATTTGCAGTAAAATATTTGCTTAATCTATTACTACAACGAGAATTTAATAGTGCATTTTGTGTTTCATAAGCTCATGGTTTCGGCGACTTAATCGTGATTCAATATCCGTAAATCGTGAAAATGGATTGAAAAGCAATCGTTGATAATGGTATTTGGTGAAACAGTGATATTCCAAGCTAAAAAACAATATGAGAATATGGTTTATACTCACGGAAAAACGAATTATGTTATATATTTGTCCGAAAGATATTAAAAATTTATTGTATATATTAATGTTGACAAATGCTTAACCTCAAATCGAATCAGCGGAATTTAAACCAAACTTTAGAAGAATTTTCTAAAGATTAAGCTGGCAATATATATGTAGAGAACAGGGCCGCCGCTAGGATGTCCAAGGCCCCCCAGCAGGCTGCGAGCCCCCCCAGCAGGCTGCGAGCCCCCCCCAGCAGGCTGCGAGGCTTCCCAGCAGGCTGCGAGACCCCTATCACATTTCTTAACTAATGTAATCGTTTTCCAATACACTTACCTTAAGGCATTATACTCTTAAAAATTTGCAAAGACCGTGTACCCTTAAATTTGAGAGCTGTTCTTTAAATTAAGATAGTATGCATGGTCGTGATTTTATAAACAGTCTTTGCAATATTTTAAGGGCATCCTTATAGCCTTCTCCTTTGTACGTTTGCGCTTTGAAGCACCACTTTCGAATACCCGTTGACCCATTTCACGAACACATATTTTATATATCAAAATTTAATATTATTATGCCTAAATTATAACAAAATTACTAATACTAATATTTATTTTAACCGTCAAGACTTATCACGTAGATAACACCGGAATATAACCAGGGACCTCAAGGCCTCTACTAGTTTATTTCACACCAAATGCTATACATTAGTTGCATAGACGCTGACCTAAATAAATTTTCGTGTATGTCCGTAAAACAGGCGCCCAGTAAAAACTCTAACTTTGAACCACGGAACGGTTAAAATCATACTCACGATCAGGCTTCTAAACTCTGAGGTTACCTTTGTATATCGTGTACATTTACTTTGCGAAAGGTGCTTGAGGTTGTGCTGCGGCTCCCAACTTTTTCAACTTTTCACCCAGAGGCCATGAGATGAGGCCCCTGTAAGGCGCGAGGCCCCTGCAAGGGGCGAGGCCCCCCTAGGGGGGTACTAACGGCGGCTCTGGTAGAGAACAAATATAAATCAAGCATATATAAGTAACTTTGTGTCTTCCATGTAAATAATAAGGAATTACATTGTGAATATAATATGAAAAGTAAGCGCGGCTTAGTAAACACTAAGCTTACAGTTATTCATACGTCGGTAATCTCGGTATATCGGTTAAGTAAAGTGCTTTAGCGTAAATTTAAATTTGTCACAATTTTTAAAAGTTGTCACCACTTTAAGCACAAATTCCTCAAAACAAACATAGCGATTATTAAACTAAGAGTGTAAAGTCAAACCGAGTCATAGATACCTGTCGCCAAGTGCAAGCAACGATTATAAATGTAGTTACAAAGAATTTGATTCAAAAGAATTTAATTTTTTAATAAAATATCAAAACGAAGTTTTAGTTTTAAGAAAACAAGATGTATAGTAACGTCGACGTTGAGACTTGAAGCCTTGCTGAAAATAGACAAGGTATAAAAAGCGAAAATATCTTGGGCAAAATTTTTCAGTATAGAACCGTTACAAATATTGAAATAAATATACTCGATTACACTAATATGTAATGGATTACTGCTGAAACCGATGAACAAGTCGTGGTTTCTGAATTTAGAAAGCTTGCCATTCTCGATCAAAACCATCTAAGAACCACGCCTATTCTTTGTGTCCGAAACATTGTGTGGAAACCTACGTTGCTTCGCTAAAACTTCTATATGAAACGGTAAACTTAAAAAGCTTAGCTGTTCGGTCATCGAGCAGACAATAGTATTTAAAACTGTTGTATATTTTGATTACTTCGCGTTTCATTTCAAAAATTTTGATAAATTTTACGTATTTTTTTCAGCGCAGCACTGTATATGACATTTTGGCTGAACAGTTTTCAGAATTATAGTTTTCTGTTTTCCATTTTCAATGTCGCACAATATGAGTATATATCGCAAACTCCCAAATGAGACAGAAATAAATGAATGCTACGCACGTAAAGTTTAACATACAGATGTGCATGCGAACTGCATATTTTTTGTTTATATAGATAAGTGTGGGCTGTGGCATACAGCTATTTTAGTATTTGAAGTATTCCTAGTATGTACGCAACCACATTATAAATACCTGTGATAAAGTTCATGTGTAATTAATCTAAACATTAAAGGAACGGCACACCGGGAAGTTTTCACGATAAACAGCCAAATAATGGCTGTACATTTTGTACCCAAAAGTGTTAATCCGTACAAGGACTTACTATCAAAGCGCTTTAATTTTTGGGCAATCACATTTTCAGGTTGTGGCGACGTCAGACTCAGAATATATGAACTGACAAAAGCTATTTTTCCGTGGCACATATTAGAAGAGTTCACACATGTTCACTGCCAAATTGCCCTCTGTGTTTTAGAAACAGATATTTCTGCGTTCAGCGGACTGCCTATCCCAAGGTTAAACAATGGATCTCATCTAAATACCACAAAACCAAATTAATATAGCTGAACGACGCCAATACCCTATAAATAGGAATTGCTTTTCAAGCATTAATCATAATGCTGCGACTATGCTCTGGTTCCGAAAATTGGAGTCGTCGAAAGGAAGCTTCAATTAATGTCCAATGTTGACTTTATCTCCGTAAACATGAGATGTTAAGCATTTAACCTAGGTTGGTGGTCATACCAGTATATTAAGGCGCTGATTAAAAGACATCGATTTTCCTTACGTTAATTATATTTTCCAACTGGAGTTGCCAAGGACACCGCCAACGTGTAGTAGATACAGGAGATAAATACATACAATTGTTGCTGACCTACAGTGGAAGAATTCTATATCAGTTTTATTTAGATTCATTATCCCTGAACTATAGAACGGAAATTGTTAACTGATGCAAACAATGCAAAACTGTGCTATCATTTTGAATTTATAATAGTCAAACAACTGTAATCGATTCATAAAAAACAGCAACCCGTAAACTAACAGTTTTTCTTCTCCATTTTAAATTGGTGTTCGCAAACTGTACGCAAGAGTTAGCTGCTTTTTGAGCTAAATAGGAATAAATGACCATGACTGGGGTTTAAACCACTGGACTTTTTCAAAACATCAATTTTACAAAACAAAGATAAAATATAGTAGCAGAACAGAAAGGCAACAATAGTTTATAAATCAGATAGAAGAAACTATAAAATATATGCACAATTACATACACATATGTTTTCATGTGATTCAACTGTTTATGTTCAATTTTTGTGGTATCGCACAAATATGGTTCAAAACATAAGCAACGAAGGCTTCAAATGGTTTTGAATTACGAACCACTTATATTGAACATACACGCTCAGATGGGGAACGGGTGATTATTCCGCCTGAGGCGCGAAACTTTCTAGGACCTCCTAGGAAGGTAGCCCGATCCTCCTGGCTTCGCACCCCACCCCTCAAACCACCTCTCCTTCCGCGCGCCAAACATTTTGAAAAAAAAGTAAAAACTGCGAGAAAATATTCACTGAAAATTGATCTGGGAAAACTTAGCAGAGCCGAGGAAAATTGGCAGAAATCGGGGAAAATTGACAAAAATTAAATAAATTCTAAGCAACAAACATTTTCGAAAATTTATCCCCCCTGACGACTATCCGCCGACCGACCGGCTAATCCCGCTGGAGAAAGTGAAGTCCGCCCGAAGCCCTCCCTATCTCAATGGGACTTTGGACCTTGTTCATGTATAATCCTAAGGATGAAGATTATATCTCGTGTTCCGATGGTATAACTCTATCTGGTGCTTAATTGAGTCATGTAGGCCAAATCAAATCAACAAATCAAGCAGACTTATCAATTGAGACCTCTATGCTAGAGGTGAGATTTTAAGCCCGTAGCCCGGCCCGGCCCGGCCAAGCCCGTTTAGGCCCGGCCCGTTTAGGCCCGTTGGAAAACACAATCATTTTAAACATTTTATGTGGTGATGGTCAGTCCCCAATGTTTCCAATTATAAGTTAGATTCGAGAATTTGGATCTCAACTGTCTGGCGCCACTCATATGGACGCATGTTATTTGTATTTTTGGGTGGATTGAGCTTTTCGTTTTTATCTTGTGTGTGTATGTTATGTTGTGTCTGTGAACATGTTGTGATGTATTTGTCTGTTTTTACTTTTCAGTAGTATTTGACTATATTTTCACTTTTTTGTCTTTCTCTATTTGTTCGAATACAATGTTCTCGCTATCAGTGCTAGATTTAGAATGTGTTCCGTGTGTGAGGGTGGCTGGGATTTTATATACTGTTTTTATATGTTTGACATGTGAAACGTGCTAATGAGCCGTTAATTTTAATAAACCAAAATGTCGGTTTTTTGTGGTGTATCTAGAGAGACCTAAGTGCTACATACATATATACGTACGTAATATGCCCTTGTGTATCACACCCTCCCTCAACCTGAGGTTGCTTATATGCATGAATGCGTTCGAATAAATGTTTTGAGTTATAGTTATTAGTAATCTTTTTATTTCACGAATTGTAACTGGGCATAGACATAGATGCCGAGAAAGTAACAAACTATATATTTTGTATGTAAAGCATTGCAATCTTCGTTAAAATAGTTTTTGCGACAATGTCTGTAAGTTTTCAAAAGTAATGAGCTGTTACGGTTATTATTTATTATATTATTTTGTTTTTTCTTTAATATTAGAGTAAACAAATGCTGTTTGTTCAAAAAAAGAAAAACCTGAAAAATTTGAGGGCCCGCGCTTGATCTTTCATGGTCTGATCTGATGCTTACTTCCACATATCCTATACATGCTGTAAATATATATATATATATATATATATATATATATATATATATATTCATATATATATATATGTATGTATATAGCTATATTGCTTGCTACTGTGAATAAATACTGGTGATTTTGCACTAATTTAGAGTGAATCGGTTTCAAAAGCACCAAAATACGAATTCTAATTGGTTATGAGTAGTTGAAACTGTCACGAGTAGAGGGTACCATTTTATAAATTTGGAGAACCTCAGGGACCCCACCTTTGATACACTCCGTCATTTGATTTCAGTCCTCAACATCGAATGCAAATTGAAAGTGTCATATAAACAGTTTATTTAAATTAAAACTATGTGTTTTTGATTAAATTAAAAAAAATGGAAAACGTGCCTAAACGGGCCGGGCCGGGCCAACCTTATTGGCTAACGGGCCGGGCCGGGCCTAAATTTTTTCGACACGGGCCGGGCCGGGTCGGGCCTAACTTTCTTGTCAACGGGCCGGGCCTGAAAATCCAGGCCCGTTCTCACCTCTACTCTATGCCTTTTTGCGATTGAAGAGACCACCAGAGGCAACCTATCACGTTATGAGCTAGACAATTTGAACATACATCAGGTCTTTTCCTTTAGCAATTCCAGGCCGAGATTGGCCCATTTTGAAGATGCGATAGTTTTTGTACAATTCGACTCTGCTCAACCAACTGGATCAGAAAATATTCGTTTTATGAATTTTTGTTTTCGGCTCCTATTCAGAAATTTCGAAAAACTGTCTGAAACATGTGATGTTAAGCATTATTCGAACACAAGTGTCAAGAACAGTTGAATGGTGGTAAAGTCCGCTGAATCAATTCACGGGTTAACGACTTTGTCTGGGGTATGATTCGGGTTTAGCTTTAGGAATTCATATAAACGGAAATAACTTCTAAACCTGTTTTTTGAGCCCAGGTAATAATTTTTGGTGCTTATCAAAATTATTTCATGCAATGTTAACCGCCGATAGTGTGAAATGTGGAATAAATCGCGCGTACATAAAAGCGCATGTAAAAATCAGTATGTTGAGATGAAAACAAAGTAATTCGGCAAAAATTCGACGAATGGTATTTGGAGATAAGACATTTAATTAATAACAACTATATATTTCGATGTGAACTTCGTTTTGAACACTTTTTTCGTAATGTTACTATCGGCCTGGTATTGAATTCGGAAAAAATCTAGACCATTAAAACAAACTATTCATTACCCAAATTTTAGCCTTAAAAAATAAAAATTCGCCATATTCGATTTCAACGGACATGTTTAAAGCCCAATGATCACATTTGCATCAGTGTACATTGCAAAGCGTTGCGTTAGTTTGTTGCCTGGTTTAATGTATTTGCTCTGTGACTTCCTTAACCGACTTGCAGCGTCTAAAAATAGGTAATTGGTTTGCTTGCATGCACCAATTGCAGTAATACAATCCGGGATACATTTTTGGCATTGCTCGGGAATGTCAAACAGTGCATGATAGACAAATCGATTCGGAAACGAAGCGGCAATATAATACGTGTATGATACCGATAGGATTTCAGTATCTGTGTGATGAATGGATGTCTATATTCAACAGATGAGGACTTTACAGCTCAAACTGGTATTACGCAATATGAAAGTGTGCGCTGTGTATCTTTTATTTAAGTTTTAATACGTAATGCTAAGTATGCGTGATGTATTAAATTATCCATATTTAGTTAATTGAATTGACCCTTTCGTTCGTAAATTGATAATTTGTTCGTAAATTAACACATCTGTCATTGCATACATTGCACTGCGTTATACTAAGCGAGTCTGCTACGCTGCATGTCTTTGCACCTGTGTTGTTATTCACTTCTTTGTAAGTTTTCTTTTTGCGTAGCGGCTAGCGTGCGAGATTCGGTGCAAAACGGGACAGGTACATCCGTCGCTGCGGCACAATTTTCTACAAGATTGCTCGAAAAGCACATTAGTTTAAGAATGAAAGAGTTGATATGTATCTCGTGGATGTTGAACAAACATTTGCCGCAACGACAGATTGAACCTAGGTCTTTCGGGCGCGCGCCTCGTACTATATCCACTACGCTATCCGTGACCAATTACACGGTTCGTTTTGAAATCTCGCAAAGCTAGCGAAATTTAAATGTAAGTTAAAAACTTCGACCTAACGGAATAGTATATTAATCTAATGAGAAACATTTAATCTCTTCAATTTTGGCATACCATTCTTAAGAATTTAGTTAAAACTGTCACTGACGTAAGACATTTGGCTTTATAAAAATTTCATCCTCTACTGATAGCTGTTCTTGGCTAAAATTGCATGCCGAGATGCTATGATTGGCGCAAGTATAATGTGTCGAAACATCAATCAAATCACACAGCCGAGGGTTATACTATGGAGTTGTCGACACTCTGGTATGGTCGGCACGGTGGCGATGTTGGTCTAGCTAATTAAAACTACTGAGCAACTATTATTACTACTTTCATTTAATGGAAAATTTTAATTTGAAAAGCCGTCAGATGATGAATGGTTGTATGTGCTTATAAAATGCTAATTCGTATATCATATGTCCTCATAGGAGGTCTAGGGGTTACCCCCATATGAGTCGGACCTCCCAGATCCATACTTATATCCGCTCCTCATCTGACCCTAAGGCGTTCTGTACTCCACCCAAAACCTCACAAATTCCTACCCCAAAACCATTAGTCAATGCAAGGAATATTGAAGATACGGGAGAAATTCCTAGTTACCCACGGCAGGGATGTACCCTGGATTTTTCGAAGGAAGGGGATACGCGACCACGGTCTTACAAACTTGCGCGCATAAAATAACGCGACCCCAGAGATGACCTCATTTTACATTGTACAAGTATCACATATTAGCTTTAGATGGGCAGTATGCGACATCGAAAGTCTGAGTTGAAGAAATTCTATCAAAAAGAACTTCGTCTATTTAAGCTCGGAACTGTCCATCTGGTCGTATTGTGCACAGCATATTGTCTTTTTAAGGAAAGGTTTCTCAAAGTGGAAACGCAAAAGGAGCAAATGTGTCCCACGTATGCCTACCCTGGGTACGCCCTTGCCTCCTGGCCTACCCTTCCCCCACACTGCGCTGTGCACTACCAGCCAAGAGCATCTGATCTCCTAAGCCGACGAATCTAGGCCACCTATAATGTATATATGTCAAATAGGTTGTACTATATTGTAAAAAATAATTTTACGACATATTGGATATGTATAATGTTGTATAGAGTTTCCACTCACATATTAATTACGTTTTAACCATCCTAAGCGTAGGACCGCTTTCAAGTCATATTTATGCATGAGTAAACTTAAGCTGCGCCCCTTACCATCCTCTTTTGACAAAAGCAATTGCCATTCAGTTGTTCACTGAACACAAATTCCAGTTTTGCGTTAAAGAACAGAAATTAGTCCGTTTCATATTCCATACATTATAATTTGAAAATGTTCGCGAACACATTGGTGTTAAAGTACAGGGACCCAATTGCATTTGCTAATGGCGTTATGCAACAGAAAAAATATCGAAATTGAATACGGCTATTGAAATCCGAGTTTTGTTCGCTAACAACATTTTGTATATGGCGTCAAAAGAGGATGGTTGATGGCGCATCTTAAGTTAACTCTTGTATTACTCCCATTGATGGTTCTACACCACCCGCCTGAACATATGAGATATTAGCGAAAAATAACAAAAATTGGTGTAAAATCGGCAAAAATGTCGACAGGAAGGTCTCAGGTGAGAGGTTATCCTCCCTAAGACATTCCTCCACAATCTCTGCTCAGCCGGCCTCTACCTCCTAGCCGACGGACCTTAACGCCTATTGCTTTTACCTATCTAACATGTTTATGGTTAAAAGAAGCAAAATTTCATGTAAATGTATACGTGCACAATCAAGGTTTATCCGAACGAATCAAACACTGTGTTAGTAATTTGTTTTCAAATGGCTGGGCGACATACATGTAGGAATACGTGCATATGATTCATTGTAGTTGGAAAAAGAACAGATAAATTTAAACTGTTGGAAGTCGTAGTATTACTAATAATGATAATAATGTGGTAGCAATTTGTAAATTTCGTTGTACAATTTAGCGTAAAATTTAATTCACTCAACTTTACACTTTCAAGTCATTAAGATTTGTAAACGGGCTCTAAAAGCAACACAAACGATATATGGAAATTTCCAGTGATATAGCTCCGGTTATGCTAAAATATAAAACACATCGCGTATAAAAATATCTCAAAAGAAAATCTCGAAAAACTCACTCGTTTCACGACCTCCATATTACATCTTGACATTTGGAATGTAGAAGAAAAGCAAAAATATATGTTCGTATTTCCTCAATTCTACTCCTTATACTTACACCCAAAGCGTAGTAAAATATGTCATCGGGCCTATTTTGAAATTGCTTCGCCGGCCTGACAATATATTATACCTAACGTAACCTATAGTAGACCTAAAAGTGATTGACAGCAACAGAAAACCCACAGCAAAGGGCAAAAACCTATTTAAACAACGTTTTGTCTGGCGTATTTATCTTCCCACTTCTGCTTTGAATATCGCCATTTCTATTGGTTCTCTCTACAGGAATATCTCTGTTTGCTGCGCTGGTAGTGTTTTTTGACGATAATTGCTGCTGTGACCATCACAACAATGGCTTGACTAGCCGAGCCTGCTTGGCCTATTAAGATAAAGATTGTGTGGGAAAACCAATTCTTTGTTCTCGCACTATTATAGGTATAGGTTTTGGCTGAGGCTAGGCAGCAATAACCGTGTTGCCTGCTCGCCGACAAAGACACTACCAAAACTGAGTGGGAGAAAATGAGAAAAATGTATCATCAATAAGAACGAAAGAAGCGATAATATTTAATAAATGGGCAATTTTGTATGCATCGGTAAATATTAATTGTTCACAGGTTTGATAAAATCTAAAATTGTGTGTAGTTTTTTTGCTGAAATGGTTAAAGGATGTTTTTAAAAGCAAAGCTCTTGAAAGTCCGAAGAAATACAAAACTACATATCGATGTGGTGGCTTAAAACTATTTTTGACCATAAACATGTTATCGCTGTTACGGTAGTTGTGGTGTGATTCATTATTTTCGTCATGTATGCCATGTTGATATTAGATGAAAGTACCACAATGGAAATATCTCTTTGCAAAGAACACCATAAGCAGCTTTTTTGGAAAATATAAACGAAGTAGAAAATATAACTTTCACGCTTGCTTGCGGCTTCTGGCGCTATCGGACGGTAGCTGAATTACAATTCAATGATTGCCCAAAATGAGTATGCACCATTATTTCATAAAATCGGCCAAAAATATAGTGATGGGATGACGTTGTCTGTCCCTCATGTTAGCACTTATTTTGGCAGAGGTGAGATTTTGGCCAATTTCTGCCCTAACGAAGCAGCGTTTTCAGGGGCGTAACCATTGGTGGGCAAGAGGGCGCCGTGCAGTATCAGTGCCTCCTACACTATAATAGAAAAGTGAAGTTCACGGTTATGTGTGAAAGGTGTGTTTAAGGTGTGCCTCTCGTAGTAGATTCAGTGCCCCTAAGTGCAAAACTATAGTTGCTCGTGAGCGCTTTGTTGCGTGTCACTCAACTTTCAGTTTAACTGTCTAAGTTTGGTTTGTTAGTTTGGATTAGTAAAAAATTTTTGTAATGCTTGGTTGGAATCGTCTCAGTTATGGATTTTGGTTATATATAAATGTTATGCCGTTTTGGATGATTTGGACCTCTCTGTATCTCTGTGTTTGATAGCAGTAATGGTTGTATTTATACAAATTTTTTATAAAAAGCTAAATATAATTTTTTATTTATATTCAAAACTTATAACGATTATTAACATATTGTTAATTTCCCATCAGCGTTAGATCATGCTTTGCACCGTCTTAATTCCAGTCGTTCGCTAGATTGCCGGTCATCGCGACGGCTACTCGCAGAATTAATTTAGCGTATAGCAGACGTAGCAGAAGTGCCACTGAAAATGCAGATATTTTACATGACCAACATAATGCTAGAAGCGAAAGTTTATTTATTTGTTGATCATAAAATTTCTGGTTCCAAACGTACTGCAACTACAATATTTTTTTTAGTTTCATCTTCAAGCAAGTTGTGTTCTGCATAATACTCAGTGTACGTACGCATTCAAAGCCTTGAATTTCTGTCATATCGGAAGATAGTAATAAATTAAATCACCTAATCTCATTATACAGGTGAAAAACAAACGCAAACCAAATACTGTCGTATTGAGGGTACCCTTGCCGCCACTACTAAACTAACTTCAGAAAGGTGAGTAGACAAAAATAAACATATTATTACGAAACATAAAAAAACATCATGACAGCCCAACCGTAGGGCGTCTAACTATTGTAATAGCGACCCAGACTGCAAAAGCATAATATAGCACAACAGGACAGACGATCATAATAACCAGTAAACTCCATACATCGAGCCATACGGATCAAGTTACAACATTCGAAAATACAAATTATATATTGTTAGTTCAACAATTGGCGTTCTTACATATCAACCAGATTTTCAAACACCAAACATTGTCACCCTAATAGAGACGGGACACCAATTATATTTAGCGAGTGCCTGAAAATAAATTACGACAATATAAGGTATGGCAAAACAGGCTTTGCTCAATATGTCGGTAATTGATTAATTGATAAATGCAAAAACTTTACGGCAAATCGACAAATTTATATCGACAACCAATTTCGGACTGGTTGACCGTGCAGTTCTTGCTTAGTCTCGAATGTTCACAACACTAGTTCTATATTGAAGATGCTCATCTTGCTAAGTGACGTTAATAAGAATGTAGACAATTTTCAGCAATCAAGTTAATTTTGCCGCAAAATGTCGGGGTTTCATGGTAAAATGTGATAAAGTTTCAAAGTCGCCATTGTACCATTTTGCAACTCCCCCTAATGTATCACCCAATAAACACCGTGCTTTAGTGTAAAAATATGCAATGCTTGTTTGAATCATATATACTATTTGCTGCAAAACGATTGCTTATAGCAATAATGTAATGATGTGTATTCTATCAAATTACTTGGGGTAATAAGGCGTCGACGACCTGACGGTACGCAATATTAAGAATCCACAGTAGAATTGCATAACATTTATTTTACTGTCTAGAATTTTATCATGGAGCGACCAAAATTATTTGTTTTATTCGAAATTCTTATAACTATCGCTGTAGCTGAGCCATAAGCATTTAGATACGTATCAAAATTTTATGCCGTGTGTTTTGTTTCTCATTGCTATTAAATAATTCCAAAAATTTGTAATGTTTTCTCGAGGGGAAAACGCCATTCTTTAAGATTTCCATATTAGTCTACCTATTTTGAACCAAATGCTTTTCTGAGCCCATTCGCACTAGTAAACGCTTATGCGATAAATAATTGCGACAAAAACTACATTAAGTTATAGACTTCGTAAAAGGCAAAGGTGAAAATCACTTTGCTGATTCATCTATCGTTTTCTTTACCAAGATCGAAACCGTTAGTAAATCATTTAGAAAAGAATAAGTATAATAATGGAATAATAACACTACTGACAATGCTGGTTATAGTCATTCTTGACAATGTTAGCAAAATGTTGCTTTATAATATCTAAGATTCCAGGTACTGTACCGCAATGTCTCATCAGTGCAAATGTGTGGATAGGATGAGTCACCTGAATAGTGGCATTAACTGGATATGGTGCGCTTCGGTGTGGATCAATGTTAGAGATGAGATTTTAGGCTCTTGGCTTGGCTCGGCCAGGCGCGGATCTAGAGCCAAGCCGAGCCTGACATAGTTGCCAAAGAGTCGAGCCGTAGCCTAGGATCTTTCTGTGAGAGTCGGGCCGAGCAAAATGTATCTTGAAACCTGCAGTCGGCTTTTAATAGCTCTTTTGGAAAACAAGAACATAATTATAGCAGCTGCCAACACCAAAAACTGCTGAGATCACATCGGCTGCGATCTGTAAAGCTTTAAAAGCAAATAATATTATATAGTTCCTTTGGTGATTTCTATATTACTTTATGCTCTCACTACTAGTACTAAATCGCAAACTACTATTAATACGAGCATAAGAGCCGCGCCTAGCCTGGATTTTTACGGCAAATCTCTAGACAAGCCACACATGGCTCAGTAATAGCCAAGCAGAGCCGGAGCCTAAGATCTGTCTACGAGAGCCGAGCCGAGCCAGAACTTGAAAATTCTGCCCTTTCTCACCTCTAATTAAAGTTATCTTGAATTTTCATACAGGTGTAAAACGCTATGAAGAATAACCCTCATTGAGATTACTACATTCGTGTATTCTTGGAAATACAAAGGCTTGATAACACGCAGTTTACAATTCGGTAAATCACCCACAGTTTACTCCCTCACAAGTTAGTCTAGCGCCTCGCCATGGTGTTATTACTGAAGAGCAAGCGAAGCGAGCAAGCGTTTAGTGCAATGAAAAAATTCACAAGTCGTTTATATTTTATGCATGGAGTTTCATATCATATGCAACATAATTTTCTTTATGAAATTATAAAATACTCACAATTTCTTTTTTGAAATTTTTGCGCAGAACTGCGGGCTGTTCTATTTAATATATAAGTCCTTTACAAAATGCTAATGCACCACAAAATAAAATATGATCGAAAAGGTGCCGCAAAATTTCAAAGCAAAGTATATGCCTTAATTTGCAAAACTTGTAGGATCATCAAATTTACGCAACTTTCGCGAATGATACGTTACATTTTTAGAAATAAATGTTATATATTCTGCGCAATAATCTTACTATAACATATAAAAAATATTAATTCATTAGCCATACTTACGCAATTTTGTATATATTACGTAATTGTTAAGTAAGTGTGATGTCCAAGCTTATTATTTTAGAACAACGATGCGAAATGCATAACTCTATACCTTAGCTTATGAAAAGTTTGGTTGCATACCGCCAAGCTGCAAATTTTTCCTCAACAGTCTCTCTTAAACTAGTAGGGAAACTTCGAAAAGACTAGCCAACTCAAGCGACTATATTTTCAGAAAAATGAAAAGACATCGCGTGTGCTTTGTCGCGACAAGCACCACAAATAGCACATAATAAAAAAGTCTTTGTCGTGATAATGTCGGTACAACTAAACTGCTATTTGCTCAATCGGGAAAGGTAGCAGGTAGAAGAGGCACAACTTAGTGCGCCATGTCGAATAAGGAAAACTTATACATTAATTTTAAAAGATGGGATTCAAAAAAGTTTGAGGTTATTCCTGTGATATTGGATACCCAAGGTCCCTTTGATCGTTGCTTCTCCTAACTGGAAACGAATCTTTGGAAAATATCCTATGTGAGGCCGATTTTAGAATACGCAAGACAAGTATGGTTGCCAAAAATTTCTCTTGCGTGGACAAACTTGAAAACGTACAGAGATATTTTACAAGAATGTTGGTTATACGGCTTAAGCTACCTGCTTCATCGTATAGTTGTAGATTTCAATACTTAAAACTTGAGTCGCTCGAAAAGCCACACCTTAAGTTTGACTGAACTATGGTCTATAAATGTTTACGCAATCAAAAAACTGCTTGCAAAAAACTGCTTGCAAAAAACTTTTTGAAATCTCCGAAAATATCCATATCAGTTAAAATCAGTTAAACCGTTAAAATTATTAAGTAAAAACGTTAAAATTTCATAATCAGTTAAAATTAGTTAAACCAAGGCACCGGACAAATATACTAAGACGTAGTTTTGCTGATCATGTTATTGATGTTTTGAATCCACTTCCCGATACAGCGGATTCTCAACCTAAATTTTTGCACCGAACGCCAACAGATTTCTTCAAGTGCTAAATAAAGTCTACCTACAGCAGCTTCAGCATTATGATAGAAATCTTTAACCTGATTTACAATATATATAATTTAAAAGAATTAAAACACTTAGATGAATACATTTCCCTGCTTCTTTGATCAGTAAATCATGTTTAGTTTAGCCAAAATGAAATTCAGAGATTGGTTTTAAGAGGCTAGATCCTTTGTAATCCTCCCGTTTTTACTGTGTCTATGTGAGCTTTTGTACCTATGTGGTCATACTACTGCATGGGCAGTGTGGTGTAAGTACAAGTACAACAGTACTTGTATCATAAGGCTGGCTTGTCCGATTAATAAGCATTGTTGCTGTTATTGTTGAATATTAAACTAAAACTAGCTCAATCCAGAAACTTCTGAAGCTATAATACCAAACCTGGAAATGAAAGATAATAAAAAATCAATGCTTATAGTAATTTCGAATTTTTTTCATTTTTGGCATTATACTGACAGTCGTATTGTCGTCCAAATCTTTCGCGGCTTCACGAAAAATGTGTTATATTCCGATATTCAATTTTGTCGCGTCAACTCAATGTTGCATGCAGTACAGTAGGGTAGAGAGATTCGAAGAAACGACCGTTGTTTATTGGTTAACATGATGTACAATGACCGCTAGAAAGCCAGCAGAACTGGGGGGTAATGATGTGAAGTGATCCCATAATCACGCCGGTGACTTAGACTAACAGTGAACATATGTCAAGAAAAATAATTTTGCAATGTATGTATTGCAATTTTGAATTTATTATCTTAAATATACCTTAATACATAAAACCAATAGTGCATTAGGGAAGAGTAAGACACTTCCCTGCACTCATATGTTAGCCCGTGTTTGATGATACCGGCGTTTTCGGCCTGACCCACCCGGTTTCTGGAAGGTTAAGATGCCCCGACCGCCCCCCCCCTCCCAGTTTCAGACGGGGGGTGGGTCGGACCCCCTGAGTTTCTGGGGCGGCTCGTGTTATAAGCAGCTGCTTATAACCCGAGCCCCCTGAAATTGGGGATCCGACCTACCCCCCCCCCCAAAAAAAAAACCGGGCATGTCGAAACTGGGGGGGGGTCAATCAGAAAACGCCCGTATCATCAAACACGGGCTAACATGTGAGTGCAGGGAAGTGTCGTACTCTTCCCTAATGCACTCTTGGTAAAACTGATAGTGAACACAGTTTTATATTTAAGTCTTAGTTATATCATAGACATCCACCTGAAACCAATGCTTGGTAACTTTGAAACACTAAACTTTCTAGCAAAATTGTGGAGTGAATTTTCAATTTCCAGCAAGATATTTTTTATTTTAGTTTTTTCCTTGAAACTAAGAAGCTAAGGCCGAACATTCATGCACATTCATTTAAGCATGATAGATAATCAAATGTAAAGGAAACAACACTGGCATGAATACAAAGGAAACAACACCGGCTTGAATACAAAGCAAACCGTAAAACGACACTAAAGAACGAGCTACTATTTAACCTTTAACCACTTTTCATACTTAAATTTTTATGTGTCGTAGTTAAACAAACGCACATGTACATTTGGGTACACACACTGTATATAATATGTGCTCCGATGCGTGCAGCTTGCATTGTGGAATCACCGATATAGTTGTATACGCGAGCATAAGCGACAATGAAGTCCTGACACAGGTATACGTTATTGTAACCCGCCGTACACCATATCAAAGAGCGTTAGTGACCATTTACAACACTGCAGTTTCTGCTCATTTTAAATAATTTTGTTTTGCTCTAAGTACGCTACAGAACGACTAATGCTTGCAAGTAATAGTCCTTTATATAATCCAGTATCTCAACAGCACAGACATGAATAGAATATTTGCTTTAAATATGGTAAATACTTAATATAACAAATAGCATCTACAGCACAAGACAGTCAAATTAATTATTAAACACATATCTTCGCACATGTCGGTCGCATTTTGGACTGGACGGCATCAAAATGCCACAGTCGCTAATACTATATACATATTTTCGCTTAATATCTACTGCCACAATTGGTATTAACAACTGAAGTACACTTATAATGTTGCGTAGAGATTCTTTTAAATCTAATGCCGTCACATTCAAAGAACTAGCTATGTAATTTGTAATCCATTTATAACACAAAGTCAACGTTCGAATGCTATAACATCCGTTTTATGGCAGGATATCTGGCTTTAAAGACAGTAATGTCAACAATATTGAATATTATCTGCTAACATACAATTTAAACAGAATTTAATACGTGTATAACAGCACTGATTTATTTTTCATCCCAACGACCAAGAGTCAGTGGCGGATCCAGGATTTCACGGTAGGGGTATCTCGAGGCTCCGCACTCCGGCGCCTACCCACCCCTCCCCGACGCGCTGCACCGAAATCTACGGATCACCGCCACAAGCTCCCAACCCAGATGCCCTCGTCCCTGAGGCGTTTCCGAAGGATTGCACCCTCACCTTCAAGCCGCCGCAGCCAGCCTCCGAGGCATGCGCGACATTGCCAGATGCCGCGAAAAATTTTAGCACTACTGGCGAAATGAATGACCAATTGAGGCAACACTGGGGGCCTAGAGAAGGTTTTTGTTACTCTTCTTGGCTACACCCCCGAGACCACCTGAACCCCGACTGACGTAAAACACCCGTGTATGTTCCGGTGGGCGGATCCGATCCAAAGATCCCTCCCCTTTCCAAGAGTGCATAACCAAAGAAAGAAACATACAATTCGCAGCACTTTAATATATACCCGAGTTACACGCGACTAAAATTTTTGACCTTACCCAAGTTTTTGGGATGATATGTCGAATCCCAAGTTTTGAGGCAGGGTGTCGGTCTGACCAGTTTTATCAATGCAACCAATACCCGACTTGCCCTACTATTCCCACACACACGTTTGGTGTCACGTATACACTGTTAACTTCCAACACACGAAACTTTCAGTCTAAATTGCATTACAGAATTTGTGTTATTCGTAAGTATTCTGCCTTTTAGGCCTTTTAGAAAGTTGTACAACATATACAATTAACAGTATATTTAAATTAAAGTTATGCTTAAACCTAAACATACATACGATTACTTACAATATTGTCCTACTGAAGCCTTTGAGTAGTGAAACTTTACTTTTATGTGTCTGCCATTCATTGCATAAACTTCTCTCTCGTGTAGAGCCCTCTCCCTTAGTAAACAATATTCGAAGACATTTGCGAAGGCATAGTAGGTCTGACATTCAGCAAAACGAACAAATACAAGCATTACACTACCCTACAGGCAAGCAGAATTTTACATTTGTTGATTTTCCAGATCTAAGCTGTATGCATTTCAACGCCACGACGTTTATTGCATATCCCGTGTTACATTAGGAATGATAAATGATATAGGCACGCTCTTAAAAGTTAGTATTATATGTCATATATATGTGTACAGTTCGATACATTATTTGTGTGGTCTGATTTGCATATATATTTTAAGTGCGACAGGTCATACAGTCGCAATATCTGAATATCAAAACAATTTTGTATAGAATTTGATGCCGCGGTTTTTCTTTTGTCTGAATTTTCAAATTCGTTTGTATAAAAATACAATTGTAGTTGATTGAAACATAATGTAAAAATCTTCACATATATTTCTATTAAATACCAAGAATGCATTTAATGAATTTGAATATATATTGTATAAAACAAAATATATAAAATGTATGAAATTTAACTTATGTTTGTATGAAAAATAATATATGTATTGTATCAATTTTTACGTTTATTTGTATGAAATTAAGCATATTTAATGTACGAATTTTCATACATTTTTTGTACTAAATATGATGCATCTAACGTATTAATTTTTATAAATATTTGTACAAAATAAGAAACATATAATTGCAATTTCTGTACTAATTTTCAATTTAATGATATATTTGGTTTATATAGCTTCAAAATAATAAAAAAAATTTTATTATTTGAAATTTTATACAAATTATGTGCAAATAATTATACACTATTTGTATACAATTTCAAGCAAATCATGCACAACTTATCATACATATGCTGTATGCAATTTCATTCAAAGTAATGTGCAACAAGTCATACAATTCTTATGTGTAAACTCATACAAATATGTACATTCATACAAATTATGTACAACGTGTCGCACATTTATTGTGATTAATTTTTTACAACTTATGTTGACATAATTACACATAATGTATAAATTTGTTTCACAATTGAAGTTGTATTTGTTCGCCATGCAATTGCTTGTTTTTCTGTTAATTTTTATATAATTTGCAGCAAACTAACGTCACAAAATAATTGTATGAAATTATCATCATACCAATTTTAAGAGAGCACCGGTTGCATCAAATACCAAATGTCTGTAGCGAAAACCACTCGTTACCTCACGCGTTCCTTCAGTCTCCGTTAAAAACAACTCCTAACGCTTGTTTAACAGGCGGAAATCATTGAAGGTACTAGTTTCCTTTCTGCCAAAAAAGACAGATGACTGATTTACAATATGCCACCCAAGGCATGGTAATACACAAACAGCACAGAAAAAGCGCGTTGTTGTTATTATATTTAAGCTTTGGTATCGTAGTGAGAAGAACATCAGGTATATAATCGATTATAAGTCGTTACGAATCAAACATTCGACAGTTGCTACGACAATGACTAACGCTTTGTTGTGTTGATTTATTTACCGATGCTTCTAAGAACATTATACTTCATCTATGTTTAGCTGTTGAACGTCTATAATAATGACCAATATTGGTGTATGTATATTGGCGGCTATTTAAGTAGAGCGCATGATGCTTCTCCTATATGCATGCATAAATAAAAACAATTTTATATCAGTTTAAACTGGGGATGATTTCAAAAGGTGTAAGAAACTGAAATGATATACTACCATAAACTATGGGTCAAGCATGCATGACATGGATGAAAAAAGCTGCGATATACGCATAGATAGCAACAGCATAACCGTCAATGGATTGGTGACCATCTCAAGAACAGTATTAAATAAATCAATACACAAAAATAGAAATATGATAAAGCAATTTGCAACGCGCAGTATTTATATTTTGTAATAATCGAGCAAAAAGTCAGCAATAGCAGAAAATTATCTATCACGGTTCCGACCAACGTTTGGTACAATGGCATAGCAAGACCAGGCCCTGAACTACAAATTTGCATCATAAAATAATTTCTATCAAAGGTTTAAACACGGTTGGATGAACATCCCACGTGGTTTGGTGTTCACTTAGCGAACAGTCTCGTTTGTACCAGCTAACCAAAACGGACACAGTAAGTGTAACAACATCCAATGGTTACTTGCAGTAACCTTAAACTAGAACTTTCGGCATCTGACAGCAATGGGCTCCAGTTGTACAAATGAAATAATCCACGAAATACCAATGATCTACGAGTAGCAATGTGACTGTGCAATACGTTGCAGTACAAGTTTACAATAAAACAACAACAAGAAGGCTTAACATTTGCAAACTGGCGACCGAACATTCAGTTTAGGGCTTAGTTTTGCATAGGGTTTTAAGGCCGTCATAGCGAGCTCGAGACTTAAGCAAAGATATTGCATATTAACAGCCGATTACTACTTCTAAATTAAAATTAAGTAGAATTAGAGAAATAATGCAGTGTTACGCGTGCTAATAATCAAATGTAGCCATAAAGAAAACAAATCCGCTTGCAGCTGACCATAGGTCCAAGCCACTGGAAGGAGTAAATATCAGATCACGTATAAGTTTCCACTAAATACGTTGCAACAAAAATGAAAACAAGGTCACAGCCGTCGTACAAATAATAATCGAAATTTAATTATATTATACGCAGCACAGTATGGAGTTGGTTACGCTACGTATCTAAAGATCAATACTCATTATAGACGGTGTGAGAAATAGCAATAAATGTTAATTATGTGCTATATTATCAAATTAAGCTGTAAAAGTTAACATAAAATACTAGATGTATTTCCATCAGCCCATAATCATGAATGTAATACACAAATACGACCGGAAGGTGTAAACTGCAAATATTGTGAATGGAAATGCATACTGGTCAGCAAACGTACATATTTATTGTCTTACAGACATTCACAATTATATGCAAACATTGATTTGTGCTATAAGAAATAAAACCAAGTAAGTGCAGTATACAGTGTTGTCTTATTCATAGTTGGAGTCTCATCACAGACTGATACTATAAATAAAATCCCTAATCCACAATTGCCGATTAGAATATAGCGGTGACCTAGCGAATCATCAAGATAGGAACAAAGCAATACAAACAATAAATTAAAACAGTGCACGTAAATAGTGATATTCAGAACAAGTCCACAATACATCGATGTATCGAAAATGGCTACAGATATAGACAAACTGGGTCATACCCATCTAATGATGAGAGAATATGAATAATCTTGACGTGGCTAGGTAATGCTACTCAGATCACTTTGAGAGTTCCTTCAGGTGAACTTTGCAGCTATCATATCACGGAATACCATGCATAGGACTTTCGGTCGGCAGAGATATTTTTGTTTCCTAGTGTCGCTACGCGTCTGTTCGACAAACCTGTGTGCATCGTTATCGCCACATGAGCTCGGTAAAATGACACCTTCAAGCACACTTCACATGTCGGGAAAGTGGAGTTCAGTAGTACTTAACCAATCTATAATTTCTGTTCCGCCATTGTTACTGAGTACATGTATAGCGTATGTAGGCACTGTATAAGAGTCGTACTTATAGTAGTGAAATTTTCATACAGCGCACATGGAGTAATATTTTATAGAATAGCGCATGATAACAATGTATGTATTTGTTAATGACTGCCGGGAACTGTTTTATACTATTTATTACTGTTTTCTATTCGAACTCGTTTGATGCTAGTAACGATGTTGACGTTCACTCTGTACGAATTGTGTACCTGAAAATGGCTTTTAGAAGTCGAATTTTACTATCACAGCAATAATGAATATATAATTGTAAGGAGGTGGTAGTATTTCGATTGTTATCGATAATTGTAATAGCGTTTGTTTGAAAATGCGAAATACATATGATTACCACTCCAGCATTGAGGCAGAACTCTCGATGATATTGGCATGGAATATATATTCGATCAAATCATAGAAGGATGCTTTTTTACAGTTTGGTTTCACGAATTATGAGTACTATCTTGGGCATCGCATAGCTGTTCCATCGGTATAGTGTTGAGCTGTGCAATTTATTCAGGTATGTAGCAAACAATATCTCCAAAGCTGGAGCTAAATTTGGATTCAATCTATCAGGCGTGAGCTGAGGCTGCTGCATTTTTAATAAATATACATCAGAGCTGTTCAAAGTGCTTTTCAGGCACATGAGAAGCATCCAGGGGCAAACCGGATGATCGCAATCCGGTTTAATGTTCTTAAGGAAACCAAAGAAAGAGTTAAATTTTCTCCACTTATATATATGCCTATTCGCCTATGTTTATTTGACTGGATTAAACTTGTATACAGGATTAATGAAAAAATATTACAGCTGGATACTTGTTAAGCGATCTACGTAAAGATTTCATCTAGGGGTTACATAATTTCTGTTAATCATTATCCAAGTTAACGGGTAAATAAGTTCCGCGGCAGTTATTATAATTTCATTTCATTCTTATGCAGTTTCGAACGTAGAAAACTATGTCGGGAAAAGTTCTACAATGTAAATATGCCTAGAAGATGGATGTTCGGTTCAGTGCCGCGAATAGTCCTCAAAAGACATTACCGCCTTACCGGTGTCACAATCTCGATGTCATTTTGAAACTGTCAACACTCACACAATTTTTTAGAAATATTTGTGTGTTATATTTTCTTTTTCAACTGCCATGATTTTTAGAAGTGTTTAATCTAATTTCGTTTACGCGGATTTGGTGGTTTTCCCGTTTTTATAATACATTTACATTAAAAAATCTATTTTTGGTGTGTAAATCAGAGGCGGCAGGTCATGCATTATGTGCAATTTAAACAAGCATTAATTATTTCGACAATTGCAAAGAATTCCCTAATTTTGTAAGCCGGAATACACATTATAGGTTTAGTTTAAGTCTAGTTTCTTAAACGTCAAGGCTTCTCCCAATCCCGCAATTCGATAGATTTCTGCTCATCCTAATCACTATCGCGGCCGCGGGATATCTTAGAATCGTTGCGGTGTCGCATCTTCCAAAGCAATGTGCCTGGTCACCAGCAATTAACGAATAACGCGTTGAATAATACTGTATGAACATCTCTAAACAACAATATATGGCCATCATTTGCCGTCCTTATACACCCCTCTCCCCAGCCCATAGGGGGTCTCGGGCCCCGAATGTTGTAAGAGACCCTCAAATGTCGTAAAGGCGCTTATACAACAATAAAACCAGGCTTCGAACCTTCAATGAGTGCGCAAACCGTATCTGGCTATATAGTCAATTGTGATGAGCATTCTGCAACTGCATGGAAATATTTCTTTCGGCCGGTTTTCCAAAACATAATCATTCCTATTTGAATGTATATAATAAACGATAAATAGGTATTGGCGCGATCCGTTCAAGAATTTTAACATTTACACAATGGGCATGCATTAATATTCGAAAAGCAAAAACGTAACGATCACCCATCTACACGTTGAAAATTACAGATTTTGTAACCATGATGTGATAATAAAATATATACATATCATCAATAGAATATACATATATTCGTATACATATATGTGTTACGTATTCATTTACATATACATAGTATTGTTACAGAATAAATAAAAATAATAATCTAAACTCAAAGATTGTTGGTTAGAAGAATTTCGTAACGCTCTTAATCCACAAATACTGAGATTAACGAGACGTTTCCTGTTCGCAGGGTGCCGTACAAACATCTGTTTAATAAATTTAATAGTATAAGACAGCTCGATAATATGTAAATTATATAACAGACATTAATGTCAGAATAAAAAATGAAAACGGAAACGCCCTTGTATACTGAAAAGGCGTTGGCGATCTGTGCTTCCAAAACGTTTCGGCCCGTACGATCTCCAGCGTGATGATTTGAACAGCATGTGGCGCCCTCAAAATCTGTAATTGCAACACGTATTATACTCGATTTGCCGACCCCGGAGGAATGGAAAAATAAACTCTCATAAACCGGATTAGAACAATCATCTTTATGGTTTATAGTACTATCAATCAGTCAACAAAGCTTACTGGAATAGCTCTACTAAGTCAGTTGGCCATTAATATACCTATACATATTTATATACCGGGGTTGCGATACGGTAGACTAGTTAAAATAATTGACATAGGAATTCGAATATATTGCGAATTGAACTGGGAATTCTTCAGATGTTATTTTCGTCTACAAACTTGCTCTAATATTATAACTCGGTCTTCAATGCATTAGCAAAATTACGTGGTTCAGCAAGACAAATCTTTTAGAAAAATCGTGTTGTAACTGTAACAGTTCGTCCTTTAATGCAATTCGGCAAAGCCTTCTTTCCACAATATGCCTTTATAGATTATGTTAGAATCATATTGTCCCAGTGGTTCAATAATAACTGGAATGACATAACTCAAATTAATTTCATTGGCAAACTCACAAAAAGGCCATAGCAAAATTTCAAATTTTTCACTGTACTACATTCTTGTTGCATTTGAATTAACTTAAATATTCTTTGTTGCCTTGATTTAAAGCCATATAACTCTAAAATGCTCAATAATAGATGTACATAGTTATGATTTAATGCAATCTTGTATGAAAATATTTGTCGCTCGCTAAACACTGTTATAATTGATCAAAATAGACCATTTGTACATTACAAAACGTTACCCTAAATTATTTTGGTAGACACGGCGTTCGTATGTATGTAGCTCGCTTTGGGAACATGCTAAAAAAGCAAATCAATAAAACTGTATAAAGACTCAATGGCTACCCAGGTTGTGGAGGTTCGTTGTGGTAAGAAACCAATGGTATATTGTTGATATTCCTGCATAGCCTTAACGTCGATACTATTAAAGATACAGAGCATATTGTATAGTTTCTAGCTAAGGCTGTTTAGCAAATAAGTCTTCTGTCAATTTTTTCTAATTTTTCGGGTGAAAATTTTTGTACGCGAAAAAGTTTTTTAGCAGTCTACTATTCCAGATACTACTTGATTAAAATATGTAACTCATATAAAATGTATGTAGTATCGGAGCACATAGTATGTAGCTTAGTGCTCCGATAGGCAGTTTAGTTTCTTAATGATAACTAGTTACCGCGTAGGAATATCAAACTAAATTTGGTACAATTGGAAAGGTATCAAATACTAATTGCAAAGATTTAAACATATAAAAAATTTAGAGTAACCTGGCGGTTCATTGGTGATCGAAAAATTGAACATAAATTAGTTTGCTAAACAGGCATTTTCTGAATTTTCTAAGCCGTCTGAGTCGCTTGGCACATTGTAACCAATCTTTTTTCAATAATGTCGAAACTCTGCTGAACACCAAAAATTTGTTACACTGTATGTGCAATAATTCCCTGAATAAAATGCATCATCCGAATACATTATACGCAATGCTCTAGTCACCTTAGTGTGGCAATCAAAATTTTTATTACGGTATAGGGATTATCTACCATCTGCCATCAAACTTTAGCAACTTGTTCTTTAGCACAGATTTCCTACTTGTATATATACATCTAAGGAAAACAGTTTGCTTCTAGAAATTCCAAACAAGAACCTACAAAGGTATTACTTAGCAAAAGTATGCAATCGAGACGCGTTTGCGAAAAGGTTTCAGTAGCTGTGCTCCTCAACCACCGTAATTTAAATGTACTGGTTTTGCTATATACGTTCATAAACAGGGAAATCTACACATAAATTATGTAAATTAAACAGTTTATCTAATAGAAAAAAACGTTATGTTGTATATAGACGGGATGTTAAGATCTAGCTTTTATAAACCTTATTGGGCATCAATTATCAATCCATGAGACACAAACATATTACTTTTAAGTTGATATTATTCAAAAAACACGAATATATCATAGATAAGCTGCAAATTCAAAGCCTATAAAAACGCAAACTCGTTAATAGAGATCGGAATAGTTAGTATTCTGTGGCTTCGTAGTATGTTTGCGTGGCTAACCGTGTCAGTTTCAAATTATATTTAAATACAATATAATAATAATATTGAGTTTATGATACTGAGAATTCTGCGAGTAAATAATAATATATTTACTAAATTATCTTTTTTTGTTCAGTTAAATAGGCCATCCGCACATAATAATTGATGTATTTAGTGCGCGTTTTCAATCGACCAAAAACGAATAAATATTATTTTCGTCGCTAGAGGTCTCTTTAACAAGCTCACGTTATGAGCACCATTTTACGATGTCTTGGAGCAGCGCCGAAATATTTTATCTCATGCTAAATTATATATATATGGTACATGCTGTAGTTCCATACGGTACATAATACAATTGTGTTGTTTGTGTACGTTATAAAAGTCTAAACTGTGGTTATAGGCAATTAGAACTTGGCGCTAAGCATCTATCTACTACAATCAAGCACAGCTTTATAACCCATGTCCAAATTCTTAAAATGAAATAGAATCCTCATAATTTCGAAACACGCAATTATGATAGGGGAAACGAATACTTTCAGTATGTTCGAAGAAAGCTTGTCTTGATCCATTTGAGCTTATGAGAATATGGTCTCACAGAGTAGCGATTTCCAGACCATAAAACTTCCACCAAAATAGCGGTACTATTCCTGTTTGGCGTTTCCATGTACGAGGGTAAAATGTCAGATTGGCCAAATTACTGTACCAGCCAAACGGGATAATGTTCTTTTATTATAGTTTTTTTTAATTTTCTCACGCTCCTAAGCTTTTGGAATATGACATAATTACAAATTAATTCAACGCGATATGCATTGTTATTATCGTGTTAGCCATAGATAATATTTATGTGGCTTCACATTGATTCCTTTGGCTTTTTCCGCTAATCTTTCCAATATGCGTCTCATAAAAGCCTGTTGATTGCATTTCCCCTTTGGAAGCAATAAATACATATATGCTTATTTCTTTAGCAGCCATGCATTGTTTCATTGGGTTTTAGCTAAAAATTTAACAATTTTATTAGGAAAAGCTAGGACATTTAGAGAAAATAATTACTGTTAAAAATTCTGGAACGATATTTTACACTACATTTTTACGTAAAATTTGTATTTTTAAAGATTTTATTCCACGTGTTATATAACTTTCCACAACTGATCAATTGTGACTCTATAAATAGGTATGAGATAAAATAAAATTACTCAAATTATTCCCTGAATTGAACTATTTACATGCAAGACAGGTAGGTGATCAGGCATATGCGTACCTCAGTAATCAATACAGCTGCTTCATTTTGTAAAAGTTAACGAAATGGGGTAGCAATTATACGAAATATCTCACGCAATCATTGGTGAAATATGTTTCATGTAGTGCATGTTTTTGTGATTAAGCAATAAATTAACTGCTTTTGACGCTAAATTTTATCTAACTTTATTTAATCTAACTCTAATTTTATTTAACTCGAGAATGAAATAACAACAACAACAACAACAAAAATTTATTCAAAAATACACCCATAACAGTCTGCAGAAGTGGCTGTTAGGTAGAGCAAATGGTATATTAATTCACAGTGAATACATTATAAGAAAAGGGTATACAATTGAATAAAAAGATAATCAGCAAGGGGTTATTCCTCTTACAGCTGATTATAAGTTTCTATCGTAATGCAAGAAGGATGTTAGGTTAACTTCTTTCAAGCCGTTTTTAAACGCTTTGGTGCTAGGGGCGTCTATAAGAGGTTTGCTCCCAAGAAACTGCGGTAATGAATTCCACGCGTCTATAGCACGAACTGAAAACGCGTGCCTTAAAGTATTTGTTTTAAATTTCGTTTTCACCACTTTTTTTGAATGACCCCTAGGCAAACCTCGGATAATACGAATAAATCTTGGCAGGCATCAATTTTATAATTTAAAATTTTATACATCATAACAAGGTCAGAATGTAACCGAAGTATTAATTCAAGCGACTCCAAATTTAATTTTGTAAGCCGATCATTGTAAGACGCCTCTGCCCAACCCAGTCGGCTGTACAGGCGGCGTGTGAAATAACGTTGTACTCGTTCAAGCAAATCAATATCACCATAATAGCATGGGGACCAGATTTGCGACGCATATCTAATTGTGGTCGGACGTAAGTTTCGTAAGCCGGAAGCAAAATTGAACAGTTAGAAGTAAGAAAACATCGGAAGAAGATAGGTAAAATTTCCATTTAATGAAAAAGCAACTGAAAAGTGATCCGAAATATATTATATAACCTTTTTGATTGTGTGTAAACAGCTATTATGTAGGTCCGTTTTCTTGTATACTTTTGGACGCAGTAAATAAGGAAGAAATGCGTTTAATCTGAGTCATGCAAGGCTCCTAAACTAAGAAATGTTAAAAATGCATTTTCAAAATGAGCTTAAAACAACAAAACAGCAACGAATATTTAAATTTAGAAACAAAATTCACGTTGGTTGTAACTACCGTTAACTTATGCACATCACTGAACAAAACAACCAATTAAGCGCCATTTGCATAGAGATCACTATAGCCACTGAATATTTGCAAAAAACTTTGGTCCACATAAAATGATCTATAGCTGAAAAGTGATTTATTGATCTCTGAAAAGAAGTAGCGTACACACGACATAAGTCACCAATTCAGTAGTTGGGTATTTTCAAATAAGGCCAAAATGTAATATCTCACGGACAAACAACCGCTAACACACAAGCAACAGCAATATATTGTATTTAATGCTAAACAAACTCAAATTCTGTTCAATTATAGTATACTTTCCACACTACAACGTTGTGTAATTGTTGTATGAACTACCACTCACCCCTAGTCGTTATAGCTGGCTGCTTCTATATCCAAATGTTTTAATGTATCATGTGCTAATTATGCATCCAATCCATATTTACATTGAAGAAATTTCGCAGCCAACCGTCAAGGTTTGCTATCGAAAATAACAGGATTGTACCTAAATATTGGGTCCAGAGCGTGTTTCGCAAACGTGTCGTTATGATAGTATTAATCGCCAATATTTTATGAAAGATAATCTAAAATGTTGGCCAGCAGTGACGAATATTTGTTTCAATTATAAGCTAGATAAGATGATTCCCCGCTAAACTTTATTGGTGTGACTCCAATTCTAAATTAGACTAGATGCCAGAGAAGGTTGTCCACACCACATTTTGGGATAGTGGCAGTGCCATCTCAACACAAGCATAAAATGCAAACAATTGTCACATACGTTCTGTTCTAATTTTTGTATTTTTTCTAAACACGATAGGGTCCAAGCAGCACTCAGAACGTTACCATGGCTTGGTTTAATGAATCAGCTTTGTTCAACTTGAACCTTAGGATTAGTATATTGTGATCAGCATAACCTACGTTCCACATATCTTATATACTCAAATTGGATATTTTGGTCGCTGTTAGATAATACAACGACAGTCTTAACTTTCGTGAATCAAAACTCGCTTGGCATATTTAAAATATGACCCCAAATTATATAAGTAAAGTTGATATAAAATGCTGAGTGTTCTTAAACAAGATGTAGATGTTTCAATCTGAATAGTACAAATGGAAGTAACATATTAAGCTCAGGTAAGATGATCAAAGTAATCCTAAGGGACGTAAATTATAAGCTGACCATGCCGTTCTCGACATAGTAAGCCTAAGCCTTAGCCTAAGCTAAGTATCTTAAATGAGATATACGCTAAGCTTAACTCGGGGGTTACCGGGCCTCCACCCAAACACTCGTCCTAAGCTGTTTAACGTTATAATGTAGCGCCGCTCAAAGTTTAAAACAAATTGTTCGAAATTAAAACCACAAATGTAACAAGTATATTTTTGTTGTAGGTTTCCTACACCCTGGTCCCATGTAACATTTTAAGAAAATGAGAATTGAAAACAAATGTCATGAATTATACACGCTATTAGAACGCTATGATGCACAAACGACGACCAAATTGCGGCCTATAGAGTTACAAAATACAATATCTCCACTTCGTTATACCCTTAAGTTGATAAAATATTCATACAAATGCGTTTCCATATTTCTTGAATTTTTATTTAGAATTATATTAAAATTCGGCCGGTTTTCGAAATATTTTAAATAACGTAACTTGCAAGTTTTAACTGTGAAAGACGTACAGTTTAAATTTCCCAATTATTTTTTTAATATTTTAAGGCCACATAAGCTCACATACACACGGAAATAGGAAACGTACAGAAACATTTCAAGGTAAATTGTGATTCATTTAGTATTTATTGGTTGTGGTCTGCGAGTAAACGTGCCCTACCCTGGCTTATGCCGAAATTTAATATTCGTAGAACTATTGCATAGGGTTCATGTTATTCAGATTGTGCGGAGCTCTTGAATACACAAGACGCTATTGCCTGAGCCGAAAACTATACAAGATTTCATTTTAATCAGAACGAAATCAATTTCACACAGAATTCCAGTTTAAAAATTTTAGGAAAAGAGTGCAGCATAAATAATCATTATTCTCTACGTGAACCATCGCTGGTAAACAAATAAGCTAACTGAGACGAGTTGCCTTTGAAAATGCTATTTAACTTCTACAAGAGAGCACAATTATTATGATAATATTCGTCGTTGAGATAGAAACCATAGTAGGACAACAAAAAGAACAGCCCTAAACAGTCCAAACTCGTCGTTTTAAATTTATATTGTGTGTCTGTTGTAAATTATATCTATGTATATCATTGTTTCTAATTAACATATTCCATATCCATCGAAACATTCGAAACCACCTATCATTTCATGTGTACAACTCTTGATCGCACATCGTTGACATGCTAATTAAGTACGCAGCTAAATAAGCTTTCAACAATTATTATTATTATTATTGTTCTATCATTATAATAATTATTATAAATATGCAGCATCAAACGTTGGCATTCACACAAGTGCGTTGCTAGCTGCCTGAGCTGTTGTGGTGGACAGATTCAGCTTTGCCAGCTCGAACAGAATTCAGCCATCTAGAAATAGTCCAGCCAATGTATATAGAAGCTATATTTGACATTTCCATGCCAACCTTCCAAAAGGATATCCATTTGCATAAATATCGCAAAAACATGTGCTTTGAGTATTAGGTGCTCAGGGAGATGATTCCCTGAGGCTCGGGCCCCAACCCTTCCCACCGCTGAAAATGTTCGTACCAATCCAAAGGCAGAAATTATAGCAATTAACAAAAATTATGCGGAACTGGAAAAATTGCGAAAGATTAGTACTAATTAGAAATATTTTGAGTCAACAAAAAATTTCAAAAATTCGAAGCTTAAAAATTTTTATTACGGATTTGGAATCCCTCCACTCCACAGGCGAACTGTTCCATACTCTCATAAAATTTTAAAACAGAAAACATTTTTATCTGGAACTAAACCAACCTATAAAATTCCTAATTCTGACTTGACAGAGATGGCAGGTAGAAAAGTTACTTTGATAAGTTGTTTCCCACAACACTGATAATATACGTCACAGTGCTCGCTTGGGGTAGCCGGTTGAGATTGGATTGGTGTGTGCCAAATGCATTGCTCCCTGCTGGAATAGATTCAGGGACGCTGATTCGTGTAGCGCTAAACAGTCGAATATTTTATTTTTAGAGAATATTATAACAAAAAGAACTGTATGATCAATAATGTTTAACATTCCGTCCATGAGGTATCAAAATTTGGACGAGCTACATAAACATATAACGTTAGTTCAAAATCTTCGCGTACCACCCGTCGATTTCCTGAATGGACATTATTTATATTATATACGAATGATTAGAAATTTCGCTTTTATATTTAATCCTAAAGCTCGAAGGAAAATTAAGACGTTTGTCGTCCTCAGTTTTCTCGCACAAAATCCACGTTAATTAAAATTTTTCTGGACGGCGGATTTCGCTGCTAACCATATGTCGACAACCACTACACTTGTTTCATTTCGATTTCATTAAATTTTGCTACAATTTTCATTACACAAACGTGTTTTTAGGCTGGTCGTTTGTTTCCTCATGATAATACTGGCCTTACACACTTAATAATAGGTTAAAAATAGTCGCAGCAACGCGGTGACACATGTATATAAATTAAAGAGTAGTGTTTTATTATATGTACTCTTTGAATTGGTTGTGTAAAATTGAGCGCTGTCAAGATATATTCAAAAAATTTGCTACAGGAATTTACACTATTTATACTCGTGGCATACACAGCAGAATTTAGCCACATGAGGATTCCGAAACTTGCTATATTACGAAGCCCTACCAAGAATTCACATGGTTTAAAATTATTGGAATGAAGAGGTTGGATAAACAGAAAACAAAGTCATAAGCTGGAGATAATATGAAAATTCACGTTGTTCGCATATGCAGCGGGACGGTGCCTATCTCTGTTACCACAACTTCTCAGCTCGTACGATGCCAGGGTGGTAATAAGAACCGTATGTGGAGTTTCCGCAATCGGACAGTTTCACACACATATATGGTACTCAAGTTACCACTTGAAGGATAAATACATCAAAATGTTAAAATAACCACATATTTACCAAAATTTGGAAAGATTTCAAAGCACTTAACATCCATAAGTTGGGTGGTGTTGGTGTTAGTTTTCCCCTTGTTTTACCACGTAGGTATATACCTTACGCCGTTAAAGTAATTTAATAGCAGATAGTACTAATTTGTTCGTCAGGACGATAATACTCATCTTTTATATACTACTGTTGAGGTGGAGTTTTTAGTCTCAGCAGTTGTCGCCGAATCAGTTCTCAAAGAGGTAATAGATATGCTATGCAAGTGGAAAGGCGATATCAACTGCACTGTGCACAACGCGAATTATTCCTGAAATCAAACTTGACGAAATCGCGTACCCCACTTAAGCGGTCTTCATAATAAAAGAAGTCGGTTTTATCAACTGTAACTTTGTGCATCATATTAAAAAAGCGATACTAACTGGAGCACAAGCATACACGGTAAAATGGACAACTCTTTCTGTGTCACGCAAATGTCCGATTGTGGAAACGTTTTTTTAGAAAATTTTATGCAGTCCCATTATTAAACTGGATAAATCGTAGACATTAAAATGTCTGAACAGAATCATCACTCGAATCTGCTAAACAAATTGAATCCACAGCAAAATCTAAGGTAACTTTGAAGCTAAAATACACAACCCTTGAGATGACATTTCAATAATAGTTGCTGATTTGAAAATCTAAGTTAGGACATATGGCATGTCAAATGGTTACACAGATGAGACTGTTTTACATAATAGCAAGACAGTTTGTTTTAACGAAACAATATATAAGTAATTAAATCAGGGGTTATAAATATCTAATAATTATACCTAGAACAGATCCAGATGGATGTATAAAAAGCAATCCAAAAATGCTTCTTCTCGTTGCTGAGCACTAAAACTTGAAATTCTCAAAAGGAATATTGCGAATAAAACAGTATGATAAAATTGACACAGACGCGCTACAGTTTAATAAGGTTCCGTTTAAACGATTTCCCTCACCAAGGTTCTTTTGCGTAGGACTCAAAAAATTACATTTCCACAATACAGTAACTGTCAAATCACAAAAGTTTTCCAAAAGCCAATAGTTTTCAATTTCAAATTTGTGGTTTGACTACGCTCATGCAGACAAAGGGATGAAGTCGTCCATAGCGTATGTCTCCACCGCATCCACGGTTGGTGTCGGGCTTCGCTACTGTAGCTACTTGAATGCCGAACCCGAGATAGCGGCATTAACACATCACGTCCACTGCTCTTGAGTCTGGGCAAAAAATTTCTGTTGGCTAACTACGTTCCGTAGTTAGGCAGTGACACATGTATTACCAACAAATACCACATATAGCCTGTATACATTAGTATGTGCATAAGACATCAAAAGCCCTAGTAGTAAGAAGCCATAAATAACAGAATATATAACAGAATATTTAGGCATATATCCATCCATCGATCAAGCATGAACAATATAGACAATCGCTGCAGTCTATAGTAAAATATGTCTGTCGTTGCCATATAGTTATAGCATAATTACGTATAATTAAGAATTAGTACTTGACTCTCGCCTGACACTAGAACTGCAGCAACACCAACTAGTCGAAATATACACAAGCGCCGTGTAAAAAGCCGCCGGACTTAGCCATTGTAGCAGACGTCGACTATATTCGATCGTGGACATAAAATGACCAAAAATATGGTTTGTAATAACAACGAGTAATAACAACAAAATGGCGCCAACTCGGCAATTTTATTAGCTTTTAAACAAAGCCTCAAACAAAGTCCATTATATTTTTCGTTGACAAAATACTACATCACTACACGCCCAGTAGGAACAATTAAAGCCCGTATTACAGTGTCATGGTAAATTTTGTCCAAAACGGCCAAAGCAAACCAGTCTGGTCCACAATCCAATGGACTACGAAGCCTTGCTATTTTACCTATAATTTTTCGCGTTTAGATGTAAACATTTTGTTATAGTATTCGTTTACGTGCGATTACGGGCTATGTCAAAGGTTTTACACATTCGAGCATTATATATTTAGGATTTGTTCAGTGCATCGCATATTCAGATTTCTGTGACGTATCTTAAATTAGCTGCTACCGCTCCTCTTTGATTTATGCCTACTTAGAAGAGCAACCGTGAATTTAGCCACAGGGGCGTAAGTTTGAAACATTCGTTTATTGTCTGTTTAACTACAGTGAGATCTACCCCGTGAGCGCACAATGCCTAATAAACATGTGCAGAGAGTCAACGGTTTATAAAATCTGCACATCAAGCCATAATATGTTAATAAGCTTGAAATTATGCCAAAACTAAGTCCAGATATCTATTAAAATTCAAAAATCTGAGGTCCATGAGACGACCAAGTTGTGTCGGCTGCGCTTTGATATCTGTTATCATAAGATTGTAAATCCACATGTTCTGGGTATTTACAGTTTTTGTAAAGGCCAACAATGCAGTCGTAGGCCCACGGTCATTGGTTTGTGAAACATTAGTTTGCATGACTGGGAACCTAAATAACTGCAACTGTTACTAGTTCATTAATGACAATTACTATTCAAACAGCAATGTAATAATATAAATTACACATCTAGCTATTTCACCACAAACAAATATGTGATATTGAAAATCATAAGCTAATTAATATGTAACGGGGTCCGCGAGCTGCCCAACCCCTACCTGCAGGAACTCCACATGCCCACAATTATTATGCCCTCAGGGGTGCGTTCAGTGCCGAAGAGAGTTGCCGCCCTCTGGCCCTATTGTTCAATAATAGAGCCCGCTTTCAGAAAACCACCAACGTTGTCCAGTAGATGGTATAGGTCCCACGGCTGCGATGGCCCGCTCGCCCAATGATGGGGAATGCGGTACCCTCGTACACCTGCCCTGCGCTAGGGCTAAAATGAACAAGAAATCTATTATGGCTAGGAAAGTTATCCCGACAGCAGGCGGTCCGCGTTCTCCGCGTCACTGCTATCTTGTGAAATTTCAGGAGGCTGGGAAGCATTTGGTATTGCATTGATTCAGCTGTCTTATCTGATTTTACGAATTCATCAGTTAGAGTGATAACTTCAGTTGAGCCATACGGAATAAAGTTAATTTTCTGTTGTTGCTGATTGCCCATTGCATAAGCTTCGTCTGGACTTAACCTGGCTCAACAAAACGTGAAACGAATCCGATACGCGGCAAGTGGTTAGCGACTATGCTAAGAACGCTAAGGATCCGAGGCTCGCTCGATAACTATAGTAGCGTGAAAATACGCAGGCAACCCAAAGCTATAGTTCGAGTTGGGTAAGATAGGCTAGTGGACATCGAAGACGCGCGGAACACACTACCTGCCCAGTGAGCAGACACCGATACCAAGAGGGCGAAAGGAATTATTGCTGTAGTTAGTAAGTGTTAACACCCTCGCCCGACATTTAAACAGGGAAAGTTGGCGATCTGCAACAAGCTTTCCAACAGATCGGTTTCGGTTATACTACTCAGTTAAATTAGAAGTGATTCTCTCATTGATAAAACAACATACACGCTGATCACAAAGAAGGGTATCAAAAATATTTTACTCAGCTGCGGGCAAGGTACGGAACAGGATTACGGCGTACGAACCAGAATCATTACAAAAATTATACGAAGATTGCTATGGTACGCAAATAGGTATTACATTTGTACGAAACAAGATTATTCGGTCCAAAGTTATACGATTTTCCAAATTATTAAAAGTTTCGCGCTAGACTCTCCTTGTTTACTTCTGAGCTCAACGCGGCACTAATGGTTCAGCTAATTTGAGAGGGTCCTATTGTCATAGAGGCAATAAATATCGATGCTGCAAATTTCGATTCTGAGCACCGATACATTACGAAAGGTAACATGGCTAAACAGAGTGCAAACTAAACACTTTGTGGCAACCTGCGTAAACACCGCAACAATACTTACAGCACATGATTTAGTTCGATATCGTTGAAACTTGGAAAGCTCCGACTGTTCAAGTTGGACATGGTTTACTATCGGGCCTTCAAAGGCCTCTAACCGAAAATTGCAAGATTTTGAGTTGCTTGCCAAAACTAAATATTTTACGACATAAGCCCGCATACACAAGTTTAGAAAGAAATAAACAAAGAAGGCTGTCCCCTTTATTCCGTTGAAGTGTTTTGTTTTGAGAATAGAAATGTATTAAATCTCGGCACAATGAACGCTAGAGTGGGAAGTTTTAACTTTCCAAATGGGGAAACCGAAAAAACAAAAGCATGCTTTGCCAAAAACTCTACGACCTGCGACAGTAATATCTTCCAATTCACATTGCAGCACACAAGCCATTTGTTCATGACTTTTAGCGCCTCAAATTTTAATATCACTAGCACCTATGATGCAGTATGGATCATATACGTTCAAAAACAGTTTATGCCCTTTAACTAAAAAGCAGCTGAAATATGAATTTTCACATGCAGATACATAGCTTATATGTGTGATACGACAGATGCTAAGTGATTATTTTTATTCATTCGGCTACAAAAATCCAATCGCATCAACCTTAAAATGTTGCTGTAATTACTAAAATGTTTCAAAAATACGTAACTGTCTGCCTATGTAATCCGAAAATCAGGATTTATAATATAGACTGTGTTACTCATTAGATATGAGTATTTTGGCTCTTGGCTCAGGAGCCAAGCCGGCCATGATATCTGAAGAACCGAGCTGAGCCAGAGCCTAGAATCTGTCTGTAAGAGCTTAGCCTAATTTATTTCCAAAATCTGCAGTATCGTTTTAAAAGCTGTTATCCTAAAAACATAATTGTAGCAGTTGCCAACAGTATGAACTGCTTCTGCTCTGATCTTAAAAGCTTTAACAGAAACTATATATAGTTCCTTTAGTTGTTTCTATATTACATTATTCTCTATCGACTATTAACAAATCGCGAACTATTATTATTAACAGCCGAGCCCAGCCTGGATTTACATCGGAAGAGCCGAGCCACGCCAGACATGGTTCCTGAAGAGCCGAGCCTAAGATTTGTCTGCGAGAGCCGAGCCAGATAAAGTTCAAAAAAGCCGAGGCGAGCCCGAGCATGAAAATCCGGGTCTTTCTCACCTTCATCATTACCACGAACTCCAACACGTTGATTTAATACATAGAACTGATGTATAATTCAATAATCTCAATTATAATAACATATACGCAATATACAAATTACATTGACAGATTTTTGTATAGAAATTATTGCACGGAATAGTAAATCTTTCAAACTGTTATTAGAATAAAGATAAATAGTAATCTACGTTGTGTTCACATTACAGCAAGCCAACCATCTGTTCACAAATTTCAACGCCTCAGGTTTCAATAATACTGCGACCAACGCTGAACTATTGACCATGTAAGATTTAAGATAATATTTGCGACTTTATAACTAAAACTAGCTGATATATGGGTATATAAACGTCGACGCTTTTGCAAACAATATGTAAACGTCCTTCAAAATTTTGTAGCTTACGTAACTTACTAATTACCTTCACTATATGTGTTTCTGTATATCTAATCCACAAATTCCTTTGTACTCAAAGTATATATGCATAACGTATGTAAGTAAAACCGGTGTCTGTACTGACTATATAGATTGTGTTAATATCAATAGAAACATTCTACTTTACTCATGGCGAGATACGCTGCACATGGAAACCCTTCATATCCGTGGGGTTTAGTTGTGCTATATAACCTTTACATAGCACTATGGAAATAATATATAAAAGGGTAACGATATAGCTATTTTTTCGGTGTTATACAGCCAGAAAAACCATTGTACATTATACATTTCGACACTACATAACCAAATTCAAAAAATAATACGTCATGCATATATACCTACAGTTTTGTCTATCATGTAATTATTATCGTTGTATGTTCTAAAGAATTACATAAAATAAATCGTAATTTTGCACAGTAAGATTCAAAATATAACAATCAAACGACCTCTCTATTTTTATCAACGTTCTATGGGCGTTAAAAATATTTTCTACACAATAATAATTCAATTTAAGGTGTTACATAATGATCACAAAAATAATAATTGCAGTGAACGTGGAGGTCGAAAACATAGAATTTGTGCTAGATACATGGGTACAGATGAGCTGGGCCCGGGACGTTCTGGGAACATTTCCATTTTGCAGACAACTGTCCCTGCTAGATTTTAGTATGCATGTAAAAATTTAAAGGCCACTTCTTAGATTTTTACAGTTTAAGTGATAACCCAACTAATCTTAGGCAATGCTGTCCGCCACTTCGATTCAGATGGATGTGCACCCTGGCTATGTGACAGTGTTAACTGTGTATAAATACACATTGATTAAGGTTTCGTTGAAATACTATATATATATGTCTTATTATGAGAGAGCTCCCAATTGTTAATATTATCTGTATTCACAATGCATCACCACTGCCTAATGATTTAGTTATAAAATCTCTAGGAGTGTTCTGCGCAGACCAATAAGCATACTGGACGTACTAACTTTAAGGAATATTCATCCTAGAGCCGCATGAACGCGTTGTAAATGAAGAATACTGCAGCAAATGTGTAAAGTCTTGTTTATACACTAGGATCTGAATAAAATTTGCATTTTTATTGTATTTGTATAATAAAATTATATGCACAAGAACTTAAAAAGGTTGAATCAAATTTCAAAGAACGATGAATTTTTCAGAAATTTTAACAAAGCGTTGGTTAACGTTGATCTAAATTTCTCCCTAAATTACGATCGGGATTTTTAATGAACTGTAAGTGGCTTTACCACTTTATTATATTTTTAGTAGTATTGGAAGTTTTCTTGCACAATAAACTTATCTACTATTGTTGACGTTAAACCTTAGTGAAGTTGATATTTATTCAAATCCTACCGCATACAATTATACAATAAGTAACACCTTTGAAGTTGTGTATCACAGCGGTGCAAACTTATTTTCATATTTATTTACAGAATGCTCCAATAAACTTCCAATTTCAGTTATGCACTGAATGAATATCTGCTTATGTGCTAACGTTAAACAGCAAAAATACGTGCATATTTTGGGTCGCACTGTCTGAGAAATTGGCACTGTTATAATAAAAATACCGACACTCAATGTATTTTCTGCGACTCAAATCACAAATCGTAGTTCTGATAACGTTATAACTAGCCGGTGAACTGTATTCTGATTCAGCGCGCAGAAAATTAATGTACCGTTAATGTAATCATAATTATTATATCTTATCACAGCTGGATATAAGGAAATCGTTTCTTGGAGAGAAGGTGAAACCAACTGAGATGAAAAATTTGATGAAGTATTGTAGCGGCACTGAAGTATCAAACAAAAGCGTACAAAAACGACAAGTCGTGTTGATATTGCAGCAGAAACATTTGACTTGATATTAATCAGCATCAAATAAACCGAGTTTACATAAATATAGTAATATTTTCGGTTAAGATATAATTATATTTGGTGTGACAAAAGTTCTCTGCAGGCAACAAGGCAGGCATATAGTACACATTTTTATAGCTCCAGATTTAACATCAACTTGGTCTATGCTCAGACATACTCTCACATTTCGTGACTGTCTTAACGCTTGAGCTAGTTTCATTAACTTAAATTATGTTTCCACATGCAGAGTCAAATCGCTGAATCAGCCCCAGTCAAGACTTGCTCTCACGCATGTGCGCTGCCAGGACTGGCTGATACAGGAGAAACGTAAGTAGACGGGCTACAATGCAAAAAAGCAATCTTGATTTTTATAAAATTCCATCACGAAGTTATTTTATGAAAAGATTTGGCAATAGATAAAATTGCATACAAAACGAGCAGCAAGATTTGCACACAATTTAGTAGCGTCGATATGCCAATAATGGATCGATAAAGAAGCAGTTAAAATACATTATATGATAGGTACCGAAAATCAGCCTACTCGGAGGGGGTAGATGGTTCAAAACGGCCGAAAATCTCAATTATTTGTCTTGATTAGCACAAGTTATGGCGAAAAAGTATGTCTGCTACAAAATAATACGTCGCAAAACTAATTGTTAAGTTAAAAAATGTTCCTGTTCTGCTAGTGTCTTGGACACCGGTTATCATATTGCTTGTGTCATTTTTACTTATTAACTCTCATGAACATTAGACACGGCTGTACAATACCACTCCCTAGGAAACAGAGAAACTATTGAGGAAGATTGAGCGTAAAACGCTGCTTGTTTCTGCTCGTCTACAATAAATCCCGCATGCGCATCGTGCAAAAATGGTTTTCGGCTGTCACATGACGATTTCGACGCGAAAATTCCATTTGATATTGAGTCAATACTCAGCATTTAATATTAAATAACTCCATTGGGCAGAATCACATTTCTTCAAGAAAAACTCACCTAGTAGTAATGCATTCTTGTTGTAGCTAATTTGTCATGTTTTATTCGACAATCGTTATTTCCCCAATGAAGGGGAAATCGTGAGGTACCTAGTGACACTCATACAAAAGAATGAAAATCACGCATTATTATATAGTTAATTATCTATATTTTATATGTATATACTCTAACTTTTAGTACAGTTATAATGCTGGTTGCTGTTATAAACACCAACCAAATTAATATATAGAAAAGAAAGTTTCAATAAATAGTTATTCTTGGAAAAAGCTTTGAAATTTCCGCAAAATTAAAAACCATGCACGAAATACAACTATATTTAAATAAAACTTGAACTATTCTATAGTTTTATTGCAACGATATTCATTCTGAAATTAATTGAAAGTTTGCCATTCATAGCCGCTGAATCGCGGTACAAACTTAAACAGTTCACATTTCTTTGCTAAAACCAAAATGAACGGGAATGAACGAATACTCCTATGAAAAATACGCAGTATAAAATGTAAGAGTTCATAAAACACAGCTCTATTTTTATAAGGATTATTTATATTTTCTAGCCATCCAAATTGATGCTAATTTAACAGTAGAATATAACGTCTTCAAATACATATACACAAACCTAAAAGTACGCGTTTGAAAAAACTAAAAAAGGCGTTTGCGACTCAAAAAGTACTACTGTAGCAAAAGGTATGTCCTTTCATTTCGAAACTATACAATATTAGCTGTTTTATTCAAGTTTACAAGTGTTTTGAGTATTTGTAAAAATGTTATTGTCCTCGAATAATAATATGGTTATGTGAAATATTTAAATTTTTCTGACTAATATGAATAGTGTTGAAGTACTTGTTTGTCAAATTTATACAGCCATACTTGCCGTAGTTTATGCGGGATTCACGTTATAATGTCCCCAACAGTTGGAACGTTTGTTCCCCTGTAGTGCAGACTATACCGTACAGACGGTGACAGTGACACCCACACCATATAACAAAATATGAGGGTGTCGGGCACACCCCTAGATACCTCATTTTGGCAATGTAGTATTTCGGTGTTTTATGCTTGCCAATGCGGTGTTTCTAGGGTATCCTGTAGGCCCTATGTAAAATGACCCCGTGGAGTACAGTAAAACGAAAAAGCAACGACGGTTCATTGATACCGCCTGAAATAAGCCAAACAAATAGCTAGCTTTGTTTGAAATATATTTGAAACTTTATTTAAAAACACAGGGTGTCTAAGACACCCTGTAGTCTAGGGTGTGCCTGCCACTGTGTGGGATACATAAGTTCCAAGTGGTGGGGACGTTATAACGTGAATCCCTCATTATGCTGTCAATGCGATACAGCAGGGAATACCGCTGCAATTTTAACCACACATGGTTTTGGTAGAAATTTGGGGGAAATTTTATAAGGTTGTGTGAAACTATTTGGATATACTACCTTTACAGGGTCCCCACTCTTTACGGTTATATAAAAGTACTGTTCGTTTGTGTGCACATGACGTCAATATGTCGCCCCACTTAGAGGAATTCCCGCGCAGTTAACCAATACACGGTCCAGTGAACACCCTGTGAATTTGAAACCGATGTACAGGCATCAAAACCCGGCAAAGTGACCGGATCCGACGCCATCGCAACTGAGCTTTGGAAGTCAAAACGCTGGTTGATACAATTATTCATTGAGCTAACACGAGCGAATAAAGCACCTGCTGAATGTGCCTGTACCAACACTGTGCCGATTTGGAAGAAAAAGGGCATCTCTGCAGAATGCTTCAACAATATGCCCATATGATTGCTGCGGTACACGATGAGGACCTTCAAACGGGTATCCGATAACAGAATTCACAACCTTGTAAAAATGTCGAACAATATTATGGTTTCGTCAGGACCTGTGGCACTCTTCATCTTCGCAATCAGACGATTTATCAAAGCGCCGAGAGAATGCCTAAACAATATACCTGTCGTTCCTAGACAAGAAAGAGGCCTTTGACCGCGTACACAACAGGCTCATCTGATACGCTGTGAGATAACACGGTGTACCGGAGGGTCTTGGCAACATTGTTAAGCTGCTGTACCAAAACCCCAGTAGTGAAATGAATAGCGCAGCCGGAATCTCGAGACATCTCAGCATCACAGTCGGAGTCTACGACGAATACTCACTGTCGCCGCTCATCACCAACATTACGCTAGATACCATGACGATATGCAGAAGCCGTTGATGTCATTATAGTCGTCGATAACAAAGCTGTACACGATGGTGTCCAGGTTTGGAAAGAGCGGTTAGTCTAGTTTAGCCTTAAGTTCAACACAAAAAAGACTGCGTACGGAGTACCTAACTACCGACACATTCAAACTGGATATGATTCAGGTGGAGAAGTCCTTCTGGCGGCACACAACAGCCTTCAAGTACCTTGGATAAACAATAACAGAAGACGGTAGCACCACTGCAGAAGCTCAAGCTGTAGGCTTAACTTCAGCTTGGATGAAATGGAGCGGTGTGACATGAGTATTGTGCGATACGATATTCTGCAGTCGCCTCACGTCCAAAATGTTATATGGGAACCAATGCATAGCCAAATTCACAGGCGTTGTGCATGAAAAACCTGACAGCTGGCAATACACATACGTGGGCTGTGTATAAATTCTTGCATTAAAAATCGCCGTCAACTGGTCTGTAAGCAAATTTTACTCTTTAACTAAATAATATACAAATACGAAAAAACTAATTCCTGTAAGTGCAATAACTCCAAAAAGCAGTATATATTGTAAAATAAGAATGAATATCCAATTTTTCTAACTAATTCGTATGAAAAAATCACTAATTATATAGTTCGACCAAAACAGAGGAATTAGAATCATAATAAAATATTAACGCCAGGACTAAAATAATCGAACAATATCAATTAATAACTCGTAGACATTGATATAACAGCTCCGAAATTTCTTATTTCTATTTCTATAACTGCGTTGGAGACGCTAAAGTGACAAAATAGAAAGCTTAAAGCTTTATTTAATTTAATTTCGTTAACTATAAGGAGACTTCATGTATATTTTACTTTATTGCGTCGAAACTGCTATATTTTGAACATTGAACTCAACTTCTATGAATGAAAAAGCCAAATATTGCTTAATTTATTATTATAAAACCAACAAGATAAGGCTGCCATACGACCTAGCTCGAACTTTGAAGCTCAATTTTCAGCAGGTTCCCAACAGCAAGGCTAAATTCACGAATGCAAAAAAGAGACCGAGTGAAACTGTGATGTGTACAATCGTAAGGTGTGGTATAAAACTACACCATTTATTTTCGAACCACTAGCAACTAACCAATTATATTCCGGATGAGCGAGTACCAATTACGTTCTGTCAAATATTCGATAAACCAATCAAATGTTTTGTTAACGTTCAGCCAATCGTTAACGAGAACTCGACTAAAGCACAAAGCCTTCTGAATGCGAAAGCAGCGACTCATAATTCTCTTAAAACTTTTATGAAAATTGAGTGCTGAAGTTGAAAATTTTTAAACAAATGACTGACTCTGTAGATTACTGCTCAGACTTTATATGTTCTAAGCCTCATATATCTCATCTAGCCTCATCTTGCTATATTTTTGATATTAAAAACCCTGTTTCTATTATACAAGAATTTTTCATCCTAAGATATTCCTCCAAACTTTTTCTTCCTAAAATTTTCCTCCAATTGTTCATCCAACGATTAGATTTACATTCACATAGTGCACAGAGCAACAATGAGTTTTTTGATCAATTTGTGAATCTGGACGCCACGTTCAATTCTTGATGGCAGTGAAAATCGGACTCTGACAGGATATTCAGGTTCGTTTTTAACGTTTTTAAATCAGGGCCCCAATCACAAATTTGTATGGGTAAATTGTACAGAAATGTACCCAATAGTTTTATTTTAGGAATGACAACCTAAATTCAGTGGGGATAAACCAATTTCAGAGGGTGACTACCCAACTTCGGAGGATGTGAAATTATATATTCAAATTATATATAATTACATTACGAAAAAAATTTCAAAGTTTTACAAAAGTTAATATCAGAGAAAACATCTGTACTAAAGCTAATGGATAAGCAGAGGAAACGCAGTCAATTCTCCCATGTAAATGGGTTGGTTAGAAATAAGAGGTTTTCATGTGAGCATGCGCAATTGAGAAAACTGTTCATAGTAATTTCCACTGATTATTAATTTCGTCAATAGTTATATTTTAAGGTAATCACTGTGCAATAATTGATGTTGAAAAGTCCAACGGTCTAGTTGGAATGACTAAATGCACATTATCTTCAGGATAACCTGAGCAGATTACGTTTTTTCGCTCTAAGCAATTTGAGTTTGACAAAAGGATTGGAACATTGTCCATGTTCTACATACAAATTCAAAAAGTTATATACACAGCGTTTGAATCAACGTACAAAAACAAAATGGACTAAAACTTACAAAACTCTGCAATAAATTTTTCAGTCTGCAACAACAGTTTCCTAAATTTATAGCAAAATACTTCAGCTCAAATTTCGTGCGTAAATTTTTTTATACCAAGCAATCGCAACCGTTTGTCGGGACTTGGTTTCGAACAAACTCAACGTCCTATAGTACAGGTCATATACGTGAAAAGTCCTAAAATTAGATCTCCAAGTCCCGAATTAATCGTTTCATGCACAGATGGATTAATATACATATCCGAAGGACTTTAGTTTGAAACACTTAGCTGTAAATCAAGTTGGTTAGCCATTATATTATTTCAGATATATTTCTCAGAACCTTGGAGCTACTCGCAAGCACAAGCACAATTACTGCCGTAAAATGTAAAAAGGGTGTATGTCCTCATTTGATAGTACGAAGTTCACTTACAACAAAACGGATCATTACTTATGAATTACCCATGTCAATTAGTTACCTCGCTTAATTCAATTACTTACCTCGCTTAATGTAATGTCGTCATTGTTGGTTCATGGACATACTCTCTTTTGTTGTTGCATAAAATGTAAAAAGGGTGCATGTCCTGAACTAAGTTGGACTTACATTCTTTTTGCATTGTGCACAGCGCAAGAAGGGTGTATCTTTGGACTTACACCTTTTTTGTGTTGCCAAATTGCCGTAATTTTGGACATACGCACTTTTTGTAAAAACATCAAAAAGTGTACATACGCTCTTAAAATGTCACCACAAAATAGAGAATATTTTGTTTTGTAAGTTCACGCCTGTACCTAAATTTTGATAAAAATGGACATACCCTTCTTACATTTTACGCAGAATAGTACTACAGTACAATAACATAATCAGGCACAAAAGCATGGTACAATAACAAAAGCAAAATAGTACTGTACACGTCGAATTAAGCGTTACAAACAACGCTTCGCAACGCAATTAGATACTATCGAACAATTGCCAGCGTTAAAAGGACAATTTTAATGCGTAAAATTATCAAAAATTTTTTTGAACATTTGATTGCCCTGGAGATTGGCCTTACTCCGGACGACTACCGATCCCACGCAGGCAGGTAGATCGACCGCGCCCATGAGGCTCCACAGCTCCCGTGCGCCCGAGGAGCGCGCAAATATTTCGGCAAAAATCGAAGAAAACGGCTAAAATTGGTGTAAATGGGCTCAATTCGGAGAAAAATTTACAAAAATTCAGAAAACAGCAAAAACAGGGAAAATTGGTATAAATTAGAAAAAATTTTGAGTCCTGACAAATTTGAAAAATATATTCCTTTCCTAACTAGCTCCCTCGCCTCCCTGCATCGATCGCGTGATCACTCCTAGAGACGCCGAAGGTGTCCCACCAATCAGAAGCATTCCTTATTCACCCTGAATCTTCGAACCTCATATATGTACGCTGAAAAATGTGAAAGATTCGTTTCAAAAATACTTCCAAACATTGCAAATCCAATTTTAGTCTGTTTTTAATCAATAAAATCATATTTGCATGAAAGTATAAGGTAACATAACATATTTTGCAAACTTAGTTATATTTATTCTGTACCTCTACAAAAATTTCACTCTGGTAATTTTGAAATTTAACCTTAATTAAGAATTATCGCAATGACGTGCAAATTAAGAGTTGGGAGATAGTCGAAATCCGTATGATACGCTGCATTTCTGGTAATCCAAATTTACCACTTATCTCATACTTGTGTTATACGACGAGACCTTCTCACACTCTAAAGCTTTGCATAAAATGAATATCTGGTATAATGCATGTCTTCGCAGTGCATTGTTACTCGCTCGATTTGCGAGATTCCTTAAGAACCCGAGAAACAGCTCCTAGACAGGTTAGTAGTTTGTGTGGGCCGCTTGTAACAATGCAATCGGACAAGACCTGCATTTGTGAAAAATTGGACGACACACAAATTAATCCGGGCGCAAAAGGGATAAATAAAGCCGTTTGTTTATGATGGGCAAGCAAATACAACTTATATTTTTGTTTTTAGGTAGAAATTTTACGCCCTATGTGGTTATACGCCAATGCTTAGTTTATTTCTGCGGTCAGACTAACGGAACTGTATCTGTCTATTAGTCACTTTGCTTTATTGTTTTCATATAAATTCCTGCGCATTAGACGCTTTTGAAAACACACTTTTATTGTGATGTGAAAAAAGCGACCTACTTAAACAAACACCATAACGATTTATTTTCCACCTATTTCACCTAAAGTTTTCCATTTTACACTGTACGATGCTGTCATTAGTTTCACAGCAGCGACAAACAAACCAAATAAGACTAACTTGGAAATTTCACAGGGCGGCATTTTCCGGTTTGCCAGTCAGGCTATAAAACTTCTTTTGGCAGGAAGACAGTTTCCGAAACAATGTGAGAATTTTGGCGATATAAACCATACGTTATTTTTATAGCGGCAAAAGTGAGGATAAATAATTTATTATAATTATTCTAACAGACATTCGTATTGTTCCATTAGACACTTTTACTTTTCGTCGCTGGAGAATAAGCTAAGTCAACATGAATAATCCTGCATATTTTAATATATTATAGATAATTGCGGTTGTAAACATGTAACAAGATCGTGAAAATAGTGCATGCATTGCTGAAACTGTTGGATCTCGCTCTTTTATGTGACATAAGCAGTAAAATAAAAAACCAGTAAACAATCACGTAGCAATAGCGCATTCCCAGCGTTCTTTCAGTTTTTATGCCTTCAGATTGTTTGTTGCAAAAAATGACTATGATACAGTGGTTTTTATTAGATGTCAAACAGCTATGAAATTTGATTCTGGTAATATAAAAAATGTTCGAAATGATTGTGATGTTTCCATGTTTTTGTACTAATCACAGTAGCATTATTGTGCGAATTTAAAAGTTACGTGGAACTAATTTTGAAATATTCTAAGTTCCATTTAGTCTCCTAGTTTACAATACTAATAAAAAAGTTACTTTACTTGCCGCCTATGTCAGAAACTGCGCATCACATTGGTTACAAGCTAATTAATTTGGAAATCCTTGAGCTATGACGACTGCATAATGACATGATTAATGGTACACAACATGCTTCAAGGGTTCTTTCATGTACAGTTTGAGGAATATTTCCAATTATCAAATAACACTACTATTGAGGTTGCTGTGGAAAATTAGTGAAATTCAGATTTTGCGCGAATGTTATAAAACATTTTTCTGTGTTCGTATAGTACATATTTGGAATAACCTGTCCTGAATGGTAATATATCAATAGCGAAGTATTAGCAAAAATCTACCTAAATTTTGTTATCTTTTAAATGAACATGATTTCTCAGAATAGTTAAGTAACAGAAGTCGATGATCAGATATTCAGTATTGCTTACTCTTTTTGTGATCCAAACATTGCCTAATTGCAAAACGCGTTCACTTTTTATTTATTTTTAAAATTGTTGTGTCGAAAAAATACACAGCTTACAATTATTTTAATATTTTGTATGGAGGTCCATGTCATTAAAATACGAAGCAAAACGGTTTTTGGAAACGTTAAAAATATTCTCTGATAATAAAGCTGATGTATTCATTGGTTGACCATGTTGGAACCGCGAAAACTATTAATAAATTTAAACAACCTATAAACTCTCCTAAAATACAGCGATCTAAATGAAATTCATTATAAAAGAGAATTTTAACCTACCCAGCTAGTGGTCATGAAAAGCCGCTGGGTTTACTGAGAGAAACTACAATAATAGAACTCTCATGAATAATATTAATACGGTCAAACGGAAAGCTTTGTTAGTTATATTTCTTTGTTTATACGTTTAATACCGAAAATGATGGATATGCCAAAGGCACCGAATTATGCATTTATTCTTCCCACCAACGACTACATAACCACCATACCAGCAAAGTAACTGAAATGTCTACAACGACTGTTGCTTTAGGAAGAGAGGCAAAATGGCACAAAAACAAAAACAACAATAACAGCAACAAGTTGGTTTCAATAGTGGCGTGCGGTAATGGATATTGAGTAAATATTGTGTAGAAAGAGAACAGTTCGTAGAAACAATAAATGAAATAGGCGGCACAGTTGACTCGACGCTGAGACAAAGGCTTTCGAGGTATTATAATCGTGATTAAAATGGTAAGCTGCTCTAGAAAATATATTTTAGGAATTAATAGTATATCATGTTTAAAATATTAGTTTCTTGTAGGAAATTTTGTATCTGCGTTGAATTTTTTAAGCTCTAAATAACAAACTGCAGTGCTTAATGATTGGCAAATAATGTAAAAACTACAGACAATGAAACCGATAACGTTTTATATTAGGTTTATTTTTTAACCCATAACGTTTTATATTAGGTTTATTTTTAAGCTTTAAATATGTAACTAGGTTTTCCACCTGTTAGTTTTCTGAAATTTATCATCCGAAAATTTTATCAAAGTAACGTTAACATCGTATGGATTGCTTATGTATGTAAATAAGGAGAAATTTTTGGTAAAAGCACAGTTTCAGAAAGAGCGTCGGCAACAAGAAGGGCTAATGGTATAAAAATTTTTTCCGCATATCCATGAGACTTGGTACTTCATATTATATATATTAGAATCCATGCATATGTTTTGTGTACAAACCGATGTGTTAGTAAGCTAGAACGGCTCGCAATACAATATACATACATACTTACAGGGAAGTAGGTGGATTACACCCTGAGGTTCCCAACCTCGGCCCTTGTCAGCTCATTTAACCCCGCTGGCGGTGCGACTGCCTTTACACGCATAAACACAGAATCAAGTCTTCAAAATTTTGGAACTAAAAATTTTAACTCAAACCTGAAGCATGACGATTTGTCAAGTTTCTCAACTAAAACAAATTAGAATCCAATTTTGATGAAATGTTGATCAGAATTTAACAAAATTTTGAGCTCAGATTTGAACGTGTGAACACACTTCAACTACTTGATAAATCCATTTAGCATCTAGATATAATCTCCGTACAACAAAATCATACAAACGAAATGTCGCGGTGAAATTGAAAACAGGATAATCAAACCAACATCGTGACGCTAGGGATCAAAAAGTGTTACATTCAAGTTACAATTATCGCTTCTGGCAAAGCCAAACGAAGCGTATCAAAGTAAAACCAATGTGGTAGACGCCGGAGAAATCAGGCGCTACGGCAACCATTTGCAACCACGTGCTTGAAACAAGTTCTATAATGAATTCAATTAATCACTGGTCGTAGGTTCACTGGCTTCGTTTGACGACACGCATTCGAAGCGGAACACCATGACCGGCTGCTTCGTAGAATGCTGGGGTCACAATGGAACACAAATAGCAAACATCAATATATATAGGGGCATTTTTGGTTTTGACACGTTTTCAGAAGCTATAAACCGCAACAAACATCGAAATTTGCTTATGCATGAAACGAATCAACCGAATTATAAAATTTCAAAGTTGTGCATGATGTACGGTTTGCTGAGTTTAGAATTCTGAAATTCGCTTAAACTATTTATTTGGATCTGAGATCTGGTGTTTCAACGTCGCTCGATTCGTGGTTCCTTTGCGAAGGCTTTGCGCAGACTGCGATGCATTTGCGAAGCTCACGTTTTATCAATGGAGCAGGTCTTAGGTTTACCTTACTTTTGGATTAGCTTACATGGAAAATGTGAACTACATAAGAGGTTATTAAAATATGTGTTTATGATTGATATAACAGTTTTTGCAAAATTTTTTAACTGATAGCTGAGGCTCGGAAGCACTTGCAATCATGTTGAAGAGCTGAAGGCGAGTGAATACATATGCGAAGTACCATCAATTTTGACAGACAGTATTAAAAAATTATTGCATTAAAATTAGTTTTCCCGGTTATGAAGTATCATACCGCACAAGAAATAACTTAACCAATTACTGAACAATATTACGTAATTACAACACAAAACGATGTGCTAACCGAGTTTGCTTGCCGAAAATTTGTTAGCATGGACGTCATTATTGAAACTTTCAAACAGCTTTGTGGCGAATAGACGAGCTACAGAACCAAGCGATCTAGGTTCGATCTACCCTTTGCAACAAAACGTTCAACATGTGGCTTCTCGCTGCACTGAGTTTGCTTAGCAAATGGTTACAATTTAGGACTAACAAAAATAAGCATAGATAATATACGAGCGTCGCGGCAAAACAATTCAGTTTCAACTCACCGATGCGGCAAATGATTGCTTAACACTGCACGAAATTCACATTAATTCATACACGAAATAAAAGAGTTATGAGCAAATTTTAAATATAGCTATTCGCCGCAATGAACTTTTTAAGCAACAAGGCTGTTAAGAATGTACTCTGATGCTATTGAAGCACAGTCTCGCAAAACCTATAAAGATCATTACTCAATAAAGTGTAATGAGATGACTGTATGGCAATCGCTGTAAAAATTTGTAATTTTATTATTTATTTTTACAAATTTTCAATATATATATATGCATAAAGTGACCCTGAGGGGCGTAAACAAAATGTCGACCATGCCGTTGTCAATATACTAAGCCTAAGCGTTAGCTTTAACCTAAACTACTAGGAGTCGCCGCCCTTACATACGTTCATGAATTTATATCTATATAATATGTTTTAACATGTATATAATTTATATATTTTTTATTAAACGCAAAAAAATATATAAACAATTTGCCAATATGAATTAATTCGGTTCAATTAGCGACTAATCGATCAAATGTACCGCCGGTTTAATCATTAAACGCAAAAGTCTGATTTCCTCCTTCTGAACCGGAAGTTTAAGCGAATATGGACGCAAATCTCACTTCCACGCTCGTACAAAAGCGTTGTTAAAAGTTTAACAAATGTGCAGAAAGTTCATTGGCAATATATAGCTGCTTCTACTTTTCAAGTATTTTACATTTCTCAGCCATTAGGTTTTGTTACTCAGACATGCTTAATGTTTCATGTTTTTATACTGGTTCAGGCCCGACCCGCTAAAAATAATATTTGCAAACGCACACATGCATCTAAATAGGTGCCCGAGATTCGTCTGCTCAGCGTGGGCTAGATGGTCTTGGCAAGAGGGCGTAGGCCAGGAAGAGGCCAAAAAACTTGCCCCGGGTTCGATTTTTTCGACACAGTCTTCCAATTTTCTCAACAACTTTGCCCTGAAATTGTTATAGTTTTGCTGAAATTTGGTGTGATTTTACGCACAGAGCGGGGGGCTAAAAGCGCAAAGCCTCAGGCCTTTTAGACAGATATGGCTTAAGACTGTCCGACCATTACCGGTAGGGTAGTAACGTTTACTCTTTATTGTCGACAGCTATGATTAATCGATAAGCTTTTATTCGAATAGATAG
>JASANE010006227.1:0-12900 GCA_030248225.1 Trileptium ribeirensis | reverse complement strand
AGGTTGTATTACTTCGTTCAGTTACGTATTGCTCCAGATAAATAATTGTCCAAACCAATATACGTAACGTTCGCCTTTGCGGCCTTTATTTAATGCGATAGAATTATCTTCTATTATACAAGGCCAGTAGCACTTACTGCTGACTTTAATTTTGGCCCATACAAATGTTCCAGTATTAAACATTATTATTGTAAATTTGGCTATTGCAGTAAAATAATATATTTACTATAAGAAATATGTTTAAAAACATCTAAAACATAAGCGTAAGAAAACATTACGTAAATCATTAGGAATTCACACCAAGCACCTGAAAATATATAAAATATGTACTTGAAATTTGTTCATAAGCACCAACTGTGTCCAAGTTACGTAGTGGCGCATTATGTAATAATGTGTTTTAAAGCACATATTGACAAATGGAAAAACTACGTAATTTATTCTCACATATAGTTACGTTGTTTTTCCACGCTGCTTGATTCACCCGCATACTACGTAACTTCAATATACGTAGTTCTTCTATATAGAACTAATGTGATTTTACAATTGCGTAAATTTGCAATAAGTTCATATTGCTTAAACATAGAGCTACATATTTTTGCTTTTTAGTGCAGATTTTGTCAGAGACCAGTTACGCCATCTTAAATGGTTTTGGCGAAAAAAAAGAGTTACGTAGTTTTTCCACCTGACCCTCGCGGTATTATTATAAAGTGACGTAGACTGTAGTAACAATCATAAATTTTTTTAGGTTTTTCCTTCCGTTGAAAATATCCGTCAAAGCTTAGAGGGTTATCCTGCTGGGTCTTCAGTGCCTTACAATTTTGCAACTGCCAAGAAACAGCTGTATTTGCGATCGTTCTTGTGGTATATCATTTTATGTAATAGCCGTATTGAATTTATTACTAATAAGTGCGTAGGAAGGACATTGGCAGCATTTTCACCTTAGTTTAGGTTAAATTTTTTAACTGTTGATAATTTTGTTCCGTAAAAATCATCAACTCTTCGTTGTACCAACAATGATGTTTGAGAGAAAACACTCTCATGGGCGTGATTACTGGTGAAGATACCATACTTCGTACGGCCTACGTAACTTTTACGGGCAGAAGTGAAATGCATGCTATGCCGTTATCACTATACTAAGCCTTAGCCTAAACTAAGGTTTCAATATGCCCCATATAATAACCTAAGCCTAAGTTACCAACATACTAAGGCTAAGCCTTAGCCTAAACTAAGTTCTCAATATGACCCATATAAAAAGCTAATCCTAAGTCTGAGAGTGCTGCCGCCCCCGAACCCTCTGCTCTAAGATTTTATTTTGTATGATGATGTAACGTACGCCCCCTAAATGTAACATGAGCACTTCGCGCTATAATACTTCGTCATTTCCAGTTTGAGTTATACGGATTGATAAAAATAATAGTCTTAAGTGTCAGCACTGTGACTGCTGCAGTACTCGCGAAAACTGAGTGCTGCTCGATCGCAACTTGCTCGTGGGAAAAAAATTATATTTTGAAATTTCGTTTTTTGCTCGCTCGTTTCTTGTTCGTTTTTGGCTCGCTCGCAAGACGGCAGTCAATTGTGGCGAGTTCTGTACGTAATACTTAGTAGAACTCACTAATTAAAATAGAAAAACCATCACGATAGTGTTATTGCATGCGAAAGACTGTGTTTTTATATTATATATTTGTTGTCTGTTTGAACTTAAACTACTACTTGTTAATGTTACAACGTTGTTAGATTCTGAAACTTTTTCACATTTACAGCAGATTTTTGCAGTGTAGTCAGGCTGAAATCTTAAAATACAGCCCTGTCAGAAAAGGCTGCAGCTCGTCCAAGATTTGTTTGATGTTCGTTCGCAAACTATAGTTTCTCATAGAACTGTGTTTGAAGGTTCTGTTGGACGTGTTTAGCATCTGTTAAAAAACTGTTCGATGTGGTTGAAATGAAAATTGCTAATAAACTGTTTATGTAATAAAAACCTTCATTTTGCTTGAAATTGTCCGAACTGTGTTCGAAAACTGTTTTGTTGCCAGACAAGGATTTGAGGGACGCTTGAAATCTATTCATTTGAAACGTGTCAGTCATTTCTGGTGCACATTATTTGTTTTGCAATGTTGTGATTTGGCTTTAGCTGCCGAGAAACTGGGCTGTCTCAGGCACAACAATTGCGATATTTATTTATGTTTTTTGAGTTCCAAGGTTTTTCATCCAATTTAATTTAAATTTTTGATGTAGAATCCGTCTAAAAATATTATTTAATAATGGTTTTTGTATAATCCGTAATACTATAGTCGATGGCAAGCCAACGCAACAGGTCGTACAGAAGCGTCGCCTCACATCAAGACATACTTGAGGCATAACGCTGATGCCAGTCGCTTATCGTGGCTCCTGTTGACCAGGTCAGAAATTAAGCGCACTTATTCTACGAGCACCCATTGGAATTATTATAAATAGCTTATTTGAAATCATTTTGCGCTTACCATTTTTGCACGTACAATCTCTTGACGATCGGTCTCTGTATCTTCGTTCCAGTTGATACATTTAACAGGCGCCATAAAAAGCCATTACTTCCGGGAACCTAGACAAATTGGCATCGCGAATTTTTAAATATATAGATAGTGTGGGTCGTCAAGCTCTATATATCCATCACCGCTCACGCCGTTTACAAGAAGGATCTAAGACTGCCATTTCATACCACAAATTAGAATTTTTTTGATAATTATGTTGCATTCAAGGAAGTATCGAAGCATGAGAAATTTAATATACTGAACTGAGATGGTTTTTCAGTTATAATATTAATGCATAAGCTTTATTTAAGAAAATGCATACGGTTGTAGTCTGGTTACAGAATTCCAGGTATGCTTACTGGGATCGGTAAATTCGCGTTTTGTCCGAGTCCCGCTGCTTATTTTTAAAACTAGTAACAGTAGTGAAGGGTCCTGCGATTTATTCAGGAACTGTGTAGTCGGGGCAGGAAAATACAAAATCTGGTTTCAGTAAAATAATGTTTTCGGCGTTTTGTGTGTTATCTTAATCACCCTGTTTTCTAAAATTTGTGTAAATTTATATTCACTCAAAAAGTCTGACTAGTTTTTAAATACGATATTAATACCGGCTAATAGGGCCTACTAAAATGTCTTGCTGTATTGTAGCATATGTTTTGATTTAGTTCTACACTAGGGTATGTGAGTGAGTATATTAGTATAAGGTGGTGAATAGGAGTGTTGATTATGTCATTTAGCGAGATTTGCACTGCTATATTGAGCACTAATTTACAAAATCAGCCGAATAACAGCCATCTTGCTGGAATGGTTAAGAAAATACATCCGATCATTGCGCATTTGGGGACTCGCAATGTGAACTACATAGAGGATAAATTTGTATTACAAAATAAGATTAATAGCGCCCATATTGCTCGAGCGCTTGAAAAGATGTTGTGGTTTTTGTGTATTTTGGGTTGCATGGCACATCCGTTTTCACCCAATCATACAGAACTAATATAATGACAATAGCACCACACAATTTTCAAATATGCAAAGGATAAGTTGCCCAAAAAATGAGACCAAAAACACCCGTACAGCTCGAACGGTTGCGCTGATATTGTCGTACATTCATGTGTTTTGGGTTCCGTGGGCCCATTCAAAAAGCCGTTTTGACTCAATCCTTCAGAGCTAATACAATGACAATAGCAGCACACGTTTTCATATACGTTGAGGATAAGCTGCTATACAAAGTGAACATTCATATACCTCAACAATTTGCGGAGATATTGTCGTTTTCGTTTATTTTGGTTCTCAGTGACACGTTTAATACCATATTTGACCTAAATCCTACATCCTGAGAGAGCCGAATAGCGAAGCATATCTTATAATTTTTACAGAAGCTTTTGCTCTACAAAAAGAGCCAATTTTATCTCTGATATCCAGACGTTTTGTCGAGATACAATAGATAACGTGATTTTCCAGGCCCTTTGCGACGTGGCCTGAGCACGTTCTAGCAGCTATTCCGGGGAATCCGACATAGCAAAAAAGTTTTTAAATGAGCTATCGTACGAATCAATCTGCCCAGCCAAAAATGAGTTAATCGCGTCATGATAAAAACCCAATAGCGGACATTGACAAATTTTACCTCTATTCCGGCTAGTAAAAATTCTTCGCTTCGCTCGTTTTGCTCACTACACTCGTAATTCAATTAAAGTGGGTCGAAAACAGGTAAGTCTCTTTGGGGCTTTTGTAGCCATAACGAGATGTCTTTTTGTGTTGGCATAGTATGGATTCAAAACTATGGGCTATGGGTCCTGTTTGCCAAAACGCAATTTGAACAGGAAAAAATCAAATCCCAGTTTTTAGATAAGTCTAAAGTATTGTGAAACAAACACAAGGTCCATGTGGTTTTGACGATAAACTGAAAGAACATACTGCTGATTTAGATAAAATGTCAATGTCAATACAATTCTTATCGTCAGTTATCTTCAATGCCAACTACTTAATATTATCACGAAATAATAAATTTGCAAAAGTCTGTATACGCCTTTTGTAACCGTAGCGTGATGCGTTTTTATGATGGCATATTCTGGATCCGAAACTAAAATCGACTATGGGTCGAATTAACCAATACACTATTTAGAAAAGCCTAAAGAAGTTGTAAGCTCGTTGTTCTTTGTTGCACGACTGATCATCATATATTAATATAGTTTAAGGCCGCATTATTAATACAGTCATTGATTACATTTCAATCGATAGCTCATGCACCCAGAAGGATTTGTTTAAGATCTGTCGTACTACAATGCTTGGTACATGCTTTTTTGTCAAATATCAAAATGCAATATGAATGTAAAATTTATATATTCCTATTGCAAACCAAAACCTTTGAATCCCCTGAAATGGCATAATGTAGCCCACCGAACAAAAAATTAGTTGAAATCCGTCCAACCGACGATGAGTTATGAGTTTACCCGACAGACAAAAAGTAATTTTCACGATTTCCCTTAACGCTTACCTCGCTCCAGTTAAAAAATGTGAAGTCAAGCCCACTTGCTATGTACATAATAAATGGATCATTATCATAATAAATGTGTATATTTTTAGTGCGAACCTATCGAAAGCGGCATGGGGATGCTTTGAAAAGAAAGCGACGCAGCTATTCATACGTTCGTATGAATTGGGTGTTTTATTCATCCCGTCGTTGCATAGCGTTAGTTTACCGTGCAATCCTTTTTAGTAGAGTCTGCTAAAACCGTTGTGTTAGCAGTACCACTTTACTAGATTTATGGATTCTTGACATACAATGTTTGTAATGTATCGGTTATGGAGAAACTGTCATGCAATATTTCATTTGCATAACACCTTGTTGTTGGAATGCTGTGAAGACTACCAAACATCAGCTACAGTACTCGCTAAAAATGAGTGTCACCTTTCGAACAGAAATCGTACAAAATTTATTTATTCTCGAACAACATTCGAACAGCTCTCGAACAATAAATTATAAAAAATCGCGCCAATATTTCCAACCCCTTCTTAACAAAATTTTGAATTTATCGAACGAACATCGAACAAATTTCGAGCGCACATCGAACGATAGCGCTGAATTTTTTCGAGTACTGTACTAATATAATTATGCGGGCGCAGCCAGTTAATTCATTTGTGCTGTAAAATGTTTTTCTGTGGGCACTTCGGACTTTGATTGATTTATTATGTGTGACAGCATAAGCACAATTTCAAGTTATTTTTATATAACACCTTCGGATAAAAAACTTACTCTTTCGATATTGCAAAGCGCATGATAATGCAGCCTAGATTTGGAAACCACAATATATATTATTAACTTTTCTTGCTACTGCCCATATATTTGGTAGCTGTTCTGCATTCGTCGCAAATTTTGCCAGGTGCACAAGCCAGGACTTTTGGTTGCGAACGCTTGGACGCGGGGGTTATCAAAAAGGGTAACACCCTCCGGTTATTTGCCAGGCAAGAACCTTCTAACTAAGTTAAAAATTGTCAAATTATACAAATTTTTTCAGAAACGCTACTGAAACCTCTCTTATTACGTGGTAGATGCAGTTTTTAACTTAATTTTGCGTAATCAATTTTTAGTTTCGTAATAGAGTTTTAGACAAAAATTTATCATTATTATTCATTTTACCTGGTGGCCAAATTTTGCTAAGATCCATTAAACCTCGCGCAGCCCTAGATTGTGCCAGATGATGGTGGTATCTACAATGGGACACAAAAATTTAGTTTGGCCGCCAGTTTGGAGAGGAGGTATTAGAGCTAAAATTTTTTCTAATTTCGACTAACTGTCGATTCACAGTTGTATGCGTGTGCGTTGGTACGTTGATTTCAAAACTTTCTTTAAATTTCAGTACTATTGCTCCTGAATATTCACGATTACTCTCTTTAAAACCTTGCATGGGTTTGCTAAAAATATTACTGTTAAAATAATCGCTAGAATTTTGTTAACATAACAGGCTGTGAACGAGGTTTCTGCAGTAAAAGTGATCGCACATGTGTGTACTCGACAATGTAATGTAATTAGAATTTATGATTGACTGACCGAAACAAGAACCAATATTTGCATTTAGCAAACGAACGAACTGTTATAACTCTGCTTGGAGTTTCCGTTGTTCTGGCAGGCTGCTCGATAAGGTTTTGTATGGAATTCCTATATAACATGGCAATTTGCAGAATTTGATTGCAACATCAATAACTCGGCAACGAGTAAAGTGATGTTGAGTAATTTTTTCTATATGGTGCAATTCAGGCTTCATCTATGCTGCCATAAGCGTTTGTTTTAACTCTGCCCGTTGCCCAGCAACTCTCTTTTGAGGTCAAAATTGGTGCAAAGTTGGTTTTTGTTGCGCGTCGTTTAGCAGAGTTTGGGCCGAATTGGCTCAAATTTTAACAGCATACCTGTGCTGAGACTGCTTACTAGCTTTGAGAAGATCGCTGCATTATGTGTTTCCTTCAGCAAATTGTGGGTTCAAAATCCTAGTATGAGTCCAAAATTAAACATTTTCCGCGTATAGCTTAGTAGTGGTATCATTGTTTTCTCCCATACTTTCACAATACATTTGCTTAGATAGATCTGTCATAGTAATATCATGGCAATATTTCTTCATGGTATGAAAAGAAGCTCTGATGCCTTTTTAGAGCAAAATTACCTCAGAATTATCCATTATGTGACTAGCAATGCCAAACATAAAACCGATTTCGCTCGTAGTTTAACAGTACAGCTAGGCTTGCTAAGCTTACTCACCCTGCCATACTGCAGCAATTTATCTATAACTTTTCGGGAGTAAGTAGGTCAAAGCTTGGACAAAGTAAACCCAAATTTGTTCATTAGTGTTCCATATCAATGACTAAACCAAGTTCGCTCAAATTTTAATTTTTGTGAGAATGCTCATTTGATCAACCAAAACATCTGTGTTACTAACTTAGTTACAAATAGCTAAGGAACAAAACAATCTCATTTCTCAACACTATGAGAGCGGAATACATTGTGACACCAGTGTTTTCAATTGGACCTTGCAATTGCATTATGAGTGTTGACAAAGAATATTCTTAGTTTTCATAGCTTTGGGCATGCATAACTCAAATGTGCAACGTTCGGTCGCCTCGTGCCATAGTTCAAACAAGAGTATGGAAACTATATTTTTGTGCCTTTGTGCTCTTTAGAAAGCCAAAACAAGATTCTAACTCCTTCCCCTTTAATGTGGACATAGGGACAAGTCGGATCAAAATGGGATTAGGAAAACATGTTTTTGGGTGTACCTCGAGAACGGCTGCAGTTTATTTTAGGTTTATATCAGGTTCATTTTGGAGAGCAATTAAGGATCCTATAAAAGTTAGTGTCAGCATAATACGTCCTAAATCGGGTTTTAAAAGGGCCCAGGGGACCCGATTTATACGAAAACGGTCGTGTCTCCATAACCAATAAAAATTTATCAGTATCTTTTTGTGGCGCCGCAGAAGCTGTATGCAGCTGCATCTGATGCGTTATTACACCAGTCAGGCATGTTGTAGTACAAGGGTTTTAAAGTGGGCCCATGAGACGGAAATACACGAAAACGGGCACATTTTTATAACAAATGAAAATATTTGAGTGTTAAGGCTCATTTTGTCAAGCGAGAGTTGCTCTACGTATATATATTATTGTATGAGCTACTTACGTTACAGGATTTGAAAAACTGGACATTGGAATGGTCCCACCAGATTGTAAATACACAAAAGGACTATTATATTTCTATAACCATAGAAAATATGGATCATCTATGGCTCATTTTTTGAACGAAAGAAGCTCTATGAAGAGTTATATGTAGTAAAGCTTTATTGTGGTGATTTTTGCTGTAAAATGCACTCAGAGACTTAGCCCCAACAAGTTCTTAGTATATATTATGCGAAATTTATTATTCTGTATATCAGCCACAGCTTCATTATTACTGACTCGCGTGGTACATTAGTTATAGTTCTTTCTACCTTCATCTGCAGCGATAACAAAAGTTAAACTACCTTCCCATTTATGTTTAATGCAACGGAAAACTGCATTCAAACTAAATGTTTGTGTAATGGGACTACCATTGGCAGTTGATGAGTTACTAATCTTACAATGTATAGATGATGTGATGGCGGCATATGTGGCATTTGCTTACATGTATTGTGACGGTTGCATTATGAGTTATCACTCAATTATCACTAAAGGATTATCCTGGTGATACTGCAGTAAAGTTTTTACAAGCAAAACAGTCTATGCAATGACCATGCTTAATAAATTGCTGTATGCTGTAATTATGTCAAAGTAGAATTACACTGTTGTGCACATTAGGGTGACGGACGGCTCAAAGAATTTCCTTTGCATGGAGAAAATTCATTTCCCGTCCCGTTCGACCTTCCGACAGAGGATTACACGAAGACAGGTACTAACATACTATATTTATGATGTATACTAGAACCAGTTATATGTATATATCTGATGATTGTCAAAGTCGAAAGGCACAACAGTGTCGAGTTTACTTAATCCCTAGTGGCAGCTGGCAATCTGCGGTGCGAGCCAAGCGATAATGCCTTGAGTGAGAGGCTAAAGTACGCCCCGGAAATGATTCGAGAAGAAAGCCAGCAGCGAGTGAACATCGAGCGAGTAACGATAATTAGTGGCGGTTACTGTCAATTGTGCGCCGCACATTCGTACATCTATTCAGAAAGTTAGTTCCAAATACCTGGGGCAGAGCTCGAAAGGCGACAGTTCGTTTTTGGTGCTTGCTGGTTTGAATTACTCATGTATGAGTTGAATCCTTAGATCAGAATTTGATAACGACGGTACAAGATGATTACCCGGAAGTTGGTCAATAAACTATGCAAACTTAATATGTTTAATTCGATGTAGTAAAAATGCGTACCATTACAGCCAGAAATAAAATTTTCGCGAATTACTCGATCAGTTCGCGAATAGCAATTGAACTGCTAATTGGCCAGAACTGTCCCCGAACGATTCGCGAAAAATTTGATTTATTGTGATCGTATAGGAATGTCTGTACATCTGCTGATGGTTACAAAGTTTTCAAATAATTTATTCAAATTTTTTTGAATCTCACTTCAAACCTTATTTTTAAACCACGAAAAGTGATTTCATAACATTTGTCGAGCAAAATCAAATTGACACAAAACTCAGTGGCTATCAAAAATTACAGCTCGCTATCGACCTGTTTCAATTCTTGATTACATCTCCAGCTGTAACCGACAATTTCTGTCACATTTTGGTTAGGTACAGCGCAGCTATAAAGTGGTATCAAGGAAATTTCGTGTCGCAGCATATCATAGAGACAACAGGAACATGTTTGAGCGTTGAGGCTACTTTAAACGATAATGATGTATGAATGTATGATCTACAGTTTAGAAATTATTAGAAAATGTAAATTTGACAAAAAGTACAGCACACAAATCGTCGTCTAAAACAATGAAACTGACTGGTTTTACCTTTTACAAGAATATATTTGATTCACTGCATAGTACATTATAAGAAAAGTACACAGAAAATGGTATTTCCAGCAAATTACTTTCGTAAAACAAAAGCGATCGTATGCAAATAAATACCGTAATGAACGTTGGTTACTCTTTAAGTGTGAGCTAAACAATGTGCTAAACACAGATTTTGAAAGCTTTGACTTCATAAAAATTTTTATGTAGACAGTATTTTACAACGTATCTGCACAAGTAAATATTAAATTAACGAATTATTTATATTTATGTAAATGATTATTGATTATAAACGTATTATCTTCAAAAATCTCATTGTACGATTGTGTGCAACAAAATAATAAACATATATATATTTGTCTTTGCTATAGTTTTTAGACATGTCTATAATGTTCAATAATTATCGTATAGAATTATTTTTATATCATTTTTCAGATAAACCATGGGTAGTGGACTTGCCACACACCGATGTCCCAGATAGATTTGGAAATATGTGGTGCCCGCGTTGAATGCATTATGCTCATCTATTTGATTATTCGCAACTTTAATGATATATAATAATTGTTGATACAAACCTTACGCTGGGCCATTCAGCATGAATTAAAAGTTGCATGCAGGGCATTTGCTAGACATATATATAGTTATTTGTCACATATTACACTTGGAAATTTTTGAACTTTTCTTCCACCTTTTTTGCTACCCACTTCATGGTGTAAAAGCGAACTAATAAAACGAGCTAATAACGAAATTCGTTTTAGTTTGCTGAATGGCTAGTTAAATCACATAGGACAGATGGTCGATAATCCTCCTGCTTAAGTCGCAATTAGTGTTGGGGTACGGCCGTGAAAGCCCGCAGACTGCCGCAGTATCCTTCGGCTGGCCCTTTATGAATTTTCGCCACCACGGCCAACTTCAACCTTTAGCAATTTTCTGTCATTAATGGTCGCGAAAGTCGAATTTCCGAACAAATGCTGACGAAAGATGTTTAATACGGATGGGCGAAGGCCAATGGGCAGCTGCCTACCCAAAAGCTGGTATCATGATATATATAATGTATTAACACGAGCTGATATTAACACGATTATAACGTATTCGGCAATAATCTTAGGCCGGACGTTTAAGAATTTTCTGTCATTAACGGTCTCAAAAGGCGAATTTCCGAACAAATGTTGAAGCAGGATATTAAATTTGTATCACAATAAGATTAGCGTCTTGGCAGTCAGCAGTGCATTCGCCGTCACCCAGTCATTAGCCGACGGCTGGCCATTTGATTTTAAAACCAGCTATTGCCCAATACTAGTCGCAATTGCTCGCAAAACCACAAATCTTATGCAATTATACCTTGTTTTCGATGATTTTTGTCGGTATCTTCTTTCAAGTAAACAAGCTACTTTTTGTCTAAAGTTGGAACCTGGATTAATTCCATAATATTCACACTGCACCATGATCAGATATGTAGTGTCAAAAATTTGAAATAACTTGCTGAAGCGACTTCCACGTTTACAGTTTGAAATTAGTGATTCCAACGCTAGATTTGACTCTAAAGCGTTAATCATGTCAAGTGCACGCCTACTTGGGGCAGATTGTGACGTTAATATTTATAATTGCAACAAATATCATCTACTATGTTATATATCGTACAGATTTGAATCTAAGCGATTTTCTAATTGTAACGGACGATAACAGCCAAAATCATGTTTATTTTACACTGAAATTGACATTAATCAAACATTTTCCAAACGACAGAGTTTGGACGATTTATGATAGATCCTCACCATAAAACGCTGTAACTTATGCATCCGATGTTAACTTTTAGGCCGCTACTTATATATATCTTTAGAGAAAAGCAGCTTAGAAGTACGAAAAACAACCTGTGGCACATATTTCGCAATGATAAGATTTCAGTTATACAATATAATTACAGCCGTAAAAAAATTTAAATGTATATATATAACACATAAAATAAAAGGTCGATAAGAAATCCTTAAAACGAACCCAGTATCATGGAAATATATAAGTGCTAATTATTCGGTCTTTGAATGAGGAGAGAATGAACAGATTTTGCGCCCCACGGATAAACATGCATTTCGCTTTGGCCCGTAAAAGTTTTGGATTTTTATATACCTGCACAAAGTTATTGGGCACTTTGGTTTTGCGGATTGAAGTTTTATTTGTGAACTTGGTAAAAATAAAAACCTGGTCGTTTCATGAATGAGCTAATGTGTGTGCAAAATTCTGAAATGCAGTTAACTCGTAAGTGCGGTAAATATCACGGTTCTTTTCCGTTATGCCTCCTAGCCAGCGTTTACCCAAAAATGGTCAGATTCCGGAAACTGGTATTTTTGAGGCCTCTGATCATTTCTACCAAAAGTCGAATTTTAAGATTTAGATTTTTCCGAATCCCAAAGGAACCCAAAAAATTTTCATTTAAACTTTGGATTTTTTACCCACTACTCGACGAAAAGCTAAGTGCAATGGTGTTATTTTTAACGAGGATTCGGTAATCGGATAATAAATTATGGCCAAAAATTGTTCAATTGCTGAGCCACAAATCTTTTGACCAAAAGATACCGGATCCCGTTAAAATTAAAAATAACACCATTCCATTCAGCTCGTCAAGCCGCGTCGAATGGAGGTTAAAAATCCAAAGTTTATGAGAACAAATTTTTAGGTTTCCAAGGAGAGACCCGGCAAAATCGAAAAAATATAAAATTTAAAAATTCTATTTTTTGGTAGAAATGATGAGGCGAGGTGTCGAGTATCACAAAATTTCCAGAATCTGACCATTTTTGGGCATAACAAAAGAGAACCAATATGACTGCATATGACGCTCTCAAGCCAAGTGTGTGAGAATATTATTGTAAAACTAATTTAATCAAGTAAATCAGTAATTACATCCCAAATAAATGTGCATAACCATGGTGGTACGTTTGTA
>JASANE010006225.1:0-47962 GCA_030248225.1 Trileptium ribeirensis | reverse complement strand
CATAGGTGTGAATAGGGAGGGGGTTATGGAGGGGGATTTGAACACCTCTTGACCCAGCTTGTCACTGCGGTTAGACCCATTTTAAGCGAGATAGCAAATATTATGTATCATATATTAATAACATTGTATATTAATATAATGTATTATATGTATATTGTGTATATATTTATGTACTATGTATCGTTTTATACGCATGTCTGTATCAGTATTACTGCATTCTACGACTGAGATGGGCAAAAATACCAGAACACCCTGAAATTGTACCTACATTTGTTCGAGATAAAAATTTTCCGCTGTGGGTATCACAAATTTAAAGAGTCAACTTTCGGGGGTATACGCGATGTACAATGGGATGAGCGGCCGCACGTGGCGGATAAGCTCCTATTGTCCCCCGCCCCCATAGCGGAACCCCAAATAAACGCACGAGGTTGTGCTATCAGGAAGGCAGTTCCGGGCTGGTAAGGTGAGAGCAGCACTGCGGATTTAAAAGTCTCGATCCATTATGTATCACTTGGTCATTCTGAGTTGCTACGCTGCGATGACTTATTCAAATTCGGAAGTTTCAACTTAACATTAAAACCAACCATCAAACTATAAGTTGTTTTGAATATCAAGTTGAACATGTTCAACATGAGAATACAGCAGGGGATTTTATTGCTTAATATACGATTAAAAACACAAATATCGCAACCCCATGTGTAAGTCTCCTAAAAATTTCACAATTAAATTTGTCGAGATTATATAGTGTTTTTCCTAGTTTGGAAAGAAACTTTATCACTGTTTATATCGAATGTATGTTTCTTAAGACGTTGACCAAACAATCTTTAGCAAAAACAAAAAAATTTAATGGAATTCCGGTTCCATTATGATTTTCATGCCAGCTATCAACTTTCCAAATAAAGCGAGAACGTATAGTAAGAAATCAGCGACAGCTCGTTGCATTTTGATTCTGTATAGGACGATACTATCTGATCACGTCTTCATAACAAGCGGGTTTTCATCAAACGATTACATAATTTAAAACAGTTATGCTCGTGACGTATATTGCTCCGCATACAGCTTACATAATACACTTTGCGTACGGGGTAATACTCAATTGGCCACCGCTGTTATGCAAAGAGCCAGAGAACCTATGTAAACAAAAAATTAAAAACCTGAGAACAAAACAAAAATAAAAGCAACAAAGACACATAGAAGGATAGGTATAACAACCCAGACCGACCGGTTTCCGGTCAAACTTGACAATTTCGTTAAGAGAAACTAAATAATCTAGAATTTACACTCGGCATTCGAAACCATTATTTGGTCAAACACAACGACATACAATAAATTGCAACAAAAACGACACTCAACGCCCCTCGATACAAAGTGCAAAATTATACTAGCGGTACCTAATGGTTTTGCTAATAATAATTATTAAGGCATGCTCCTAAACTCGAACATTGTCAGCTAAACAAGGACAGACTACGTATGTACAGTCAGCCCAAAACGGTAAAACTAGGATAAGAACATGTGCAAAAGCCCTAATTTCGTGCTGAAAGCGTCAAGTACAAAATAATTTTAATAAAGCCGTAAATTTCTACGGAAGGGTATTACATAATGCTCGTGCCTGTTCCCTTCAATATAAAATAATGTGGCGCCGCCGCCTACATTCCGTGCTAGAAATAACCGATGTTTATTTAAGATTCGTTGGAATATAATTTTTAAATACCGTTGTTCCTATTTGTATCTATTCAAACAGTTTTCAAAAGTATGTAGCTGTTGAATAAATTCGCAATCTGGTGTTATACGAGGTCGAAACGGTTCGAAGTGCATTGGAGGAAGTTTTTGGTGCGAAAGTGATTGATGTTTGCACAAAATTTGTTCAGTCGACATCCGACAGCCAATTATTGTGACCTTCGGGTACACTTCATCGTGTGTTTCTTTATAACTCTTCGAACAAAGTGCCCGCGTCCGTGAAGTGGACGTATTTTATTCCAATGCACATTGTTGTTTGTTACACTTTACTTTCGAGGACTGTCGGGACTACTGCATTTAGTATTTTCATGGCAGTAAATGCATTTACTGAGCCTTTGAAAAAATGACCCATCCGACCAATAACGGTATTACGAAAGAGAATCGGCAGATGACATGCTGGAGCGTTACCCACGAAATACAAGCGACAACATTACGTATGTATGTACGTACAGATAGTCATTATTTACTCTGCCGTTGTTCCTGAGTCGCCGAAAATTGGTAAAATAGCATACACGGACAGAGGCCCGAAATCCAAGGGGGTGTAGCCAGGGCCAAATGCCTTAGGCTTCCCAGGGGGTCAGGTGGTGTAGGAGGGGAAAGGTTGCTGTGTGTCCGACGCCTCGAAGGCGGGTAGGATTACTTGTTAGGGGGTAGCCGGGCCTTCCGGGGAAAGGTGTGTCTAAAACCTCATGGGTAATCACTTAACTTACCCCTATGAGAACATTATGCAAAATACCACTACATTATATTGTTACCGCCCAAACGACAACCCATACATTTTATGACCTATTAGTAGCAACATGCTGCTGACCATAGTAATTGTCTGAAGAAGAGCTAGGCACAAAGATCATGACGTTTTGGATAATGTTTGCAAACTTCATGACGTTTAAAAGGCGTGTCAGATCGTGTAAGAGTAAATACATCTACACAAAGTTCCGCGATTTTAAACTCAATTATTTCCGCATTGAATTTATTACTGCTAGGCTGTCTTGACTAACCCATTTTCTTCCGCTCTTTTTCGTCTTCTTTAGCGGCAGACTTGGCGGCACCCAAAAGTGTCATAATTATACCCGTTTGGGAGTTGGGACCGACGCATGTGACCAACATTTTACCCGATCCTTCCATTACGTGTGTACCTAAAATCAATAAAGGTTATACTAAAATTTTACCAGATCCTTCCATTACGTGTGTGCCTAATATTAATAAAGGCGCGTTCACATTGCCGATTCGATGCCATCTCATTTGCACTCATACTGTACATGAACAGTTCACTTTGCACGTTTGCATCCAGTACATTCCGGTCCGATAACGCATACAGAATTTCACCGGTAACGAATCACACGATGTGCCAGTTGCAAAAAATATGGCGACACCGATTTTACTCGCGTAGGATCAGATACAATGTGAATATGGTTTCCTAAGATAAACATCTAAAGTTTAACAGCCAGCGGTAGTTTAATTCGGCGTGATGCGGCAGGCGATCGCCATCCAAAAGGTTAATTCCCTAATATATTTTATTTGGACCAAGAGAAATTTTCATGTTTAACCAGCTTACGACGCAAATTTAAAGAACAGTTAGATCGACTGCAGTGGCAATAAACCGACTTTCGAGATATAGGTAAGTGGTTATTTTCAAAATTAATACACCCTTTTGAGACCATAGAGAGCTGCATCAAAAAGTGATACGCCGACACCGTAGGGTTTACCTTTATTTAATATTTGGATAACTAGTACAATGAAGACACAGACTAATATCAACGGATGACTAATAAACCTGTTTAATGGTTGTCATTCATAACAGCATTAATCGGACCATTCATTTCAAGGGCAGAGACGATGATAGCAGTGTCTAGTATAATTGCGGCTCAAAATGTTTATTTGGTAGAACAATACGAAATCCAGATGAAATCAGTAGTATACTCGACAAAATGATTGGTGCCCGTTCGCGACTTGCACGAACTCTCACCCGAAATGCGACAATCATTTTTGGCACATTATGTATCTGCCGATGAGTATACGCACAGTGTAACCTTGAGCCAAATACAACCATCTACTTTAAAGCTATAAATAAGAATGAAATACAGGAAGATTGACTATCGTAACGCTTTCTGTCCATCCCATAGTTTCGAATATGTTAGGAAATATAAATACACACCCTAAACTTAAACACTTCAAAATTTTAAATCAAGTATAGCCTGTTCGTTTAATTTTGGACTAAATTCTGCCGGAGAAAAACGCACAGTGAAACCTTGAGCCAAATACAACCATCTACTTTAAAGCTAAAAATAAGAATGAAATACAGGAAGATTGGCTATCCATAACGCTTCCTGCCCATCCCACAGTTTGGAAATATAAATACACACCCTAAACTTAAACACTTCAAACTTTCAAATCAAATATAGCCTGTCCTATGCTCTTGCGAATAAAGTAAAGATAAAAATACATTACGATACGATTATTATGTGGCGACTATTTACCGAAATTAATTATAATAAAATTGGTAAGATCCGCCCATCTTTCATGAGCTATAACCGTTGTTGTAACTTATTGGCTTCTCCAAAACGGGGGAGGCGGGACCCCTGGCAAAATTTTGGCTCCCACTGCTAAAAGCCCCTAGGCAGACTTTTTTGCTTTCCCCAGGTAAAAACAACCCCAGATGACATAGAACATGACAAAATTTTTTAGAAAATACCTTTCCGAAGTTAGGAATTGAACTAATTTCAGCAATTATTAAGATGTTTTGTACCGTTTCCAAGATTATTTAGTAACAGTTTTAGCGGTTTTTGCCGAAAAATATTACAATTTTGGTTATTTTTCAATTTGGACATCCCCCAGTTTAAGCCGGGGGTGGGTGGGGGCGGCAAAATTTGGCGTTCTCCCAGTTCCAAACTAGAGGCCCCCGTTCATGCTTTAGCCAAAAATTTTAGCGAATGGAGAAGCCAAACGTTAACATTGCATAAGTGCAGTAACCAAGAAACTGGGTTATTTAACGCAGAATTATTTTAATAACGAGAAAAATTTTTAAGGGTTTCTCGCGCTGTGAATTTGATAGTTTTGAATCAATCAAAATATAATTGATTAAAATCAACCTCTTGGCTCCAATGTGCACAAAGTTGCATAGACTTTCGTTTAATCGGACCCACAATTACAACACGTGTGTTATCGAAAAGAACAAGTCGGCGTCATAATAGGTCACATTAATCTGTAAACACCGAACAGCGACAGTTCATATTGTCAGAACTACGTACATGAAAACAGTTTCGAAAAAACTATAAAAGTGACGTATCGGAACCCCATTACATCTATCCCCTAGAGTATACGTGGATCGCGCCAAGTTTCCGGTACCTGACAACAGCATTGGATCCGTATCGACGCCTTTTTTGATCAAATCCGATTCGCCCGTCAGCGAACTTTCATCAATCTTCAGGTCGTTGCTTTGGAGAATGATACCGTCGGTTGGCAACAAATCGCCTACAACAAATGCTTATCATTCTTGTATTACTAACTCGCCCGACGAAACGCACGGAACGTGCAGCTAAGCAGTACGTTCAGTGACTATTCTGATTCCGATGGACTAAACTAAACTTCGTGAGCCACTTCGAAGTCCCAGGACGGCAAAGCACCATTCCCAGCAGTATATTACGGATAACATTACCACGATGTCCGCAGTATAAACAGAACCGCAATTATCTTCATTTGTTTTCTCCCATGACCAAAAAACTGGAAACTTAAAATTTATAAAAAATTTACAAGTTGCAATAAGACCAGAGTTCCAAGTATCATTTCTCACATTGCAGGTACTTGGAGATTGCCGTATAATTGTACACATACCATGTACACATACCAGGCAAAACCTATCTTTTTCTCCGTAATAGCAATCTTGAAACCTACATAGCGTACGATTAAAATAAAAAATGTAAAAATTTAGCATCTTAAATCACAGCATTATCTCATAGAGTTAACTACACGTCCAATAGAGGCCCAAAACAATGAAATCAACGTGTTTAATAATATTAATACCCTACTAGAAGGTGCGACAACCCATGAATGCTAAGCGATCGGTATGACTGACAGTCAGCGACGATTATATTCACGAATCACTTCAAAAAAGAGAATATCGGTGACACATACCTCAAAAAATAAATCATCCCATCGTTTTCCTATAATACTATACTCATTTTCCAATAATATGAACTGCATTAATTGAAAATCACGAAATAATGCATATTTTTTTAGTCTCTGGGGATACTACAGTATCGTTCCAAACGGGGTACGTCGATCACAGATTGGTTCCAATGAATCACTTCATCTTTTTCAGTATCATGGAAAAACTTTATAACAGCGTATGCCACAAAATATAGCATGAAATTGAAAATCACAAAATCGTGCACGGTTCTAGGAGCGAGTCCATGATATATAGTACCGTTCCAAACAGGAAATTATGTCTTTCACAAATAAAATAATCATCTCGTCGAAAATTTGTATAGTGACCATAATGCTTGTTAACGATTATATGGAAGACGTGATATAAATGGCTAAAATGGGTCTTTTTGGGGCCCATTTTTTGTCCCTACATCCTTATCCACCAGTCTGACAAAAAGTGATCAACAAAGTTGTAGATCCCTATTCCCTATTGTTGGTCAACAAAGTTGTAGATCTCCAGGCGAACACATAAGTAAGCAAATCTTCTGTATAAAGCCTCTGTTCTGAGATACGACTGAAAACGTACTTTCTCTTGGTGATAAGAGTGCAGAGGTTACAATTTTTAAAGGGGTCTACTATATTCTATAGATGGCTTGCATATAGGTAAACTCAATGGGTCACAGGAAACAACAATATTTGTCGACTGTAGCGCTTTTGTTATTTTGCACTCTATCGTTGTATTTTCGCTTCAGAAATCTTAGGATTCGTCACCGGCATGGAATCGGGAATGCCATGCAGAATTATTTCATCGAGAGCTATAACTTTGTTAACTAAATCTTCTATGATGCAAAAGAACACATGAAAATATCTTCATTAGTTCCCGAGATATTTAAAAAAACTAGTAGGACGGATCTATGGATGAAAACGGTGAAATCTATCACTGCTCGTACAAATAAATGATAGCTAGCCCGGACCAGCAAGACCTACTATTTTTGAAAATTTCACTTTTAGGATATTTTTTACATCTGAGCTGTCACAAAGCGAAATCAAATGCCTTACAGAAAATTATTTAGCAAAAGCTATAATAGCTCTCGATGAGATGATGTTGTACGTCATTTTTGATCCGATGCCGGGGGCAAACGCTAAGACGGCTGAAATAAAAAATACGATCATACAGTACAACATAACTAAACTCTTACAGCTGACATAGATTGTTCCTCTTATCCTTAAGCCGTGTCATTAAAAACAAATTTACCATATTTGATTTGTCCAATATCGCCAACGACCAACTCGCTAACCGGAATCTGGATTTGTTCACCGTTGCGAACAACTGCAAATTTGTGCTCGTGCTCGATCTTCGCCTTAACATAATAACTAGTAACCATATCGACATTGCAGAACGTTGTAGTGACACATAGGTACGCCTACGCATTTTCCGTGCACAGCCAATTCAGTTGTCGATAGCATACGTCGATATGCTTCTATATGTGGATATCACACAATCGCACAAGGTAGAACATAACTAACGCCGGCAATATGTTTCGCATACGCGAACCCCCACACCCCCACCAAAGTACAAGCTATCAGCGTCCCAAAACGTCACAATAATATTAGGAATTTTGGGTCGATGAACCATGGGGGCGATATACTCCCGTACCCAAGGAACCATGTGTCTCAGAGCAAAATCAACACCCGCAATAAGCCCGAACATCCCAAGAGAAACTTTTCAGCCGCCCAGGACGTCAAAACAAATTTTCTAATTTTGGGTCGCGGAACCACGAGGGTGCCACACCTCAAACCCCATAACTCCAGAACCGGAGCCTTAATCGAAAACAAAAAAGACGCGTCGGCATTTATCATTTTACTATGAAATAAAAACAACCAGAGAAAAAAATTCCAAAAACAACCTTGCTTCGATGAATGGTACTAAAATGGGGTAAAATCCACATTTTTGACCCCTGACCCCGGAACCAGACCCCAAATCAAAAAATTCTATGGGTTATACACTGTAAAATTGACTATGCCGGGTCGAATGAGCCCGAGATCATGAAAATCGGTAAGTCGTTCCCGAGTTATGGCCGATCCCACACACAGACTGAATTTAAAAGCTATAATTCCTGCAACACACCGTTTCTACTACGTTACACTACGTTCTGATAATAGTTATAATACTGTACAATGATACACCAGACAACCTGAACACTGACAAAATTGCAAAAAGCTTCAAAAAAGGAACAGTATTATTTCATGAAGATCTATAATAATACCGACATTTTACTGAGGGTACAATTATGAATACACAATCAAGATTGCACTACACAGCAGAAGCAACTGTCGCCCTTCGAGTGCACGAACATAGCACGAGCAATGTTCATTTCCAACGGGAACTTCAGTTAAGGTAAGCACGAAACTAATTTATGCGTGTCTGGCCGTGAAGTTATATTAAATACCATCGATTAATTCATATTAAATTCTGCTACTTAAACAGACAATTTCACAACAAACTGTTCTACAAAACTAGCTGCTGCGCAGTGACCGCTGGTTGGCTTTAACACCATTTTAGATGAATGGGCTAGTCAGTTCAAACCATGAAGAATACACAGATCGAGCGAAACGGATACCTAATTGTTAAAAACAAACAGTTTCATTATTTATCTGTACGTTTTTAGCGAAATTCCAATTCTGAGTGAGTGAGTGAAAGTGAAGCGAAGAATTCTCACTGGCTAGAGTGCGTTGACAATGTCAGTTTCTAAGTTTTTTGACGTGACAAGCATAACTTAAACTTCGGTTGGGCGGATTTACTCGCACGATAGCTCATTTGAAAGCAATCTCTATTTGTGCCCTTTATTGAGGGGTCAAGTCCTATTCCATCATCTTCTTCCCGAATAAACAAATCAAGTGGGTTCGGCCCGGGTCCAGAAGGGGCTCAAAAATCTCGTTACTTATTGTAATTCGACAAGTGATGTAGATATCAGAGCAAAATTGCGCTCATTTCGTGGAGCAAATACGTTTCTATCAATTAACACAGAGCGCTTTACTATGCAGTTCTACTAGAATGCAGGATTTGGTGAAAAAGGTTTTAAAATGGGGCCCATGAGATCCAAAATACAGGAAAATGATATCTCCGCAACCACGCGATCATAAGATATGCTACTAGTTTGTGGCTGGTATCGGCGGAAAGGCGAATTCTGACTGCAATTTAGAGAGACTGATACCTCTATTGAGCATTAACTTAAAATGAGTCGAATGACTCATGATGGTTGATTCGTTGGAGATATACGGGCTGCAAAATGAGGCCAAAAACGACCCTATAACTAGAACGGTAGTTGTAGAGATATTGTTCTTTTTGTGTGCTTTTGCTTTCAATTTCCTATTGAAAACCCGTATTGACCTGACCCTGCAGCGTAAATAATAGAAACAGAAGTACACTACATAGAAGGTGAATCGCTCTACAAAATGAGACCAACAACATTCATATAGCCCTAGCGTTTGCGGAAACTGCCGTTTTCGTGTATTTTCGGTCTCATGGGACCATTCAAAATACTTTTTGACCAAGATCATGCGTTGTAGAAAAGCCATGAAGCAAAGCATCATATACATACTGGCTTCTCCAAATAGGGGAGCGGGCACCCAGGTATATAAACTTCCTACAGATTCCCCCAGTATATGCCCCCATGTCAATCCCCCGTTCATGAGACCCAGGTACTTTTGTGAACAAAAATTTGCAAATTTTTCTCTAATCAGATAAAAAATATGCAAAATTTTGCATTTTGACTAAAAAATCGACAAAATTCCCCAATGGGCTAAAAATCGGTTAAATTTCCCTCTTATGTAAGTATAATAATTGCAGTTAGTTGCTAAATTGCACATTTTTCACGTTTTCGGACTGGTGCAATTTCATGGACCCCCACTTCAAGTACATGAAATTGTGTATTGTTACTATGATTTTAATGGACCTTGAAGGAATTTCAGGAACTTTAATTTTTGTAACATCAGAATAGTCGTTGAGTTTAGACAAGAGAAAGCCGCCCAGTTTTCACTCGATATATGAACGCATTTCGAGTGTACTTGCATGCAATTACAAAATACGATTGAATTATAATAAAAATATGAATGAGCTAACCTGAAGGCCACGGAATTGTTTTTCCTTGGTATAATCGTTAATTGCGGTAACAAGAACAACGACAATTACTGAAACTAAAATAGCAACGCCTTCTATCCAACCGGCCTCCGATTCACTCTCGTCATGACCACCTGAAAAGAGAAGAAAATAAGAAAGAGAAGACAATAAGAAATGACCACATTTCTTTATTGTTTCTTTTAAAAATCATGTAGTTATCACAAAGCCACGTTTTTCGATTGAGAATATAAGCATTCTAATTCCATAACTAATATTCCTACAGATTGGTTATCGGAAGAACGGCCTATAATGTGTAAACAACACCAACTATATATATTCCACTACCTTACTACTTATATGTTCAATATGAAATATAATTATAATTACGAGGACCTAGAATTTACGGTTAAACCTACGTATCCTCCTAGTAAAAGACCGTTTCATCATTTATATCGATGCCACAAGAGAAGCCATCTAAGGTCAAAGGTAGTGCAAGTTGCTCTACTAACATCATTACTTTAAATTCGACAACTGTGTTGGTGATTTCAGAATGAATGGGTGCGCTGGTTGACTCTATGTTTTCAAACATGGCATGACACAGATATATAAATACAACACATGGGCATAAGGAGAAGAGTGCGATTATATCGTCTTGGGCTAGAACCTACCTCGGGGACTTCGCTGATGCCCCTGACAGGTAGCCAGATCTTCCCCCTGAGTCTCCGCACGACCCCCATTGTCCAAATTTCGCAGAAAATTTTTCCAAAACGCATAACTATGCAGGAAGCCGGCAAAATCGGGGGAAACCTGGTAAAAATTGGCAAAATATCGAAAAAAAATTCAAAACTTATACCTCCTAAAGACCCCCCGCCGAACGGCTGTTCCGCACCTGGGGATGGCGGAACACTTCCCCGGAGCACTGGAAATCCCCATGGGAATTCGGAAGTGGATAATTGATACACATAACACTAAACGTCCTTATGATTCAACCACATTCACCGACCGGGTTCTGAATTATAGTTTATACAAAAAGTTTTGGAATTGAGGGTTATAAATAAATATTTATGTAAATTTCTAAAGACTGCTTGCATATAATTTGAAAATGCCATTTTTCTGGTAATTTTTAAAATTTTTAGCATTTGGCTCATTAAAATAGTATCTGTAGCAATTATTTCAGAATTGTTCCTGAAGGAGGCTACGACTCTTTAACTTTGAATACCACACGTATTACTATGTCTGCTATTGAGTTCAGGAACTACATGCATTAGACCAGCTGAGTGTAACAACTAAAGATAAACACAATTTTTTGAGCAATGACACATGAAATTTTCGTCGGCTTGCGGCTTTTTACGCAACTCGGCATAAAAACGCGCAATAACATTTTCCGAAAAATCACATTTCCTATTTTGATCATTACTGAAGAAAACATCGGTCACATTTTTGGAGTTTCTCGTACCGTTATACTTCGCATTCTCGGACCAAGCAACCACCAACCGACTTTGACATATTCAATTTCAAATTTAAATTTTATTCAGTTCCTATGGTACAAACGAGACTTTACATTTACTGCAATGTTCTGGTTCTGAAACGCGTTCATACAACTCGAGAATGAGAAATCGTTAAGCGCCGTTCGCCTGCTTACTAGCGTTCGCAAAACATTGCCACATATGTTTATAATAAAATAGAAAATTCACATAAGGAAATGTATAACGTAAGGGCAGAAAGGGGGTATACATCTGCCTATATATCAGTATAATACAATAAGTTTAGTGGACAAAACAATTTATAGTGGAATCATCTTAAATATAACAATTTTGGTAAGGAAACATTGATACAAATTATTTTGGTTGAGTGAAATAGAAACGGAAGGGAGAGGGTAGACATATTCTTTAACAATTGTTTAAAGATTTCTACTGAATTTTAGAAACTGGCCCAAATCTATTTCCTTTAAAAGTTTCTTGAATACTTGGAGACTTGAAGCAGCTACCAAGGGCATACCGTTCACATATTCGGGCAGGTTGTTCCAAACGTTAATATTGCCAGCCAGAAAAGAATGACTTAGTGAATTTGTTCTGCTGCACTTTGGTTTACGCAATTTAAATGGGTGACCTCGCGTGTTTTTGCAGTTGAAGACATGAAATAGCTCATGGTCCGAGTTTCTCACAGGATCGTGAACGTGTTTGAACATCGTAGCTAGATCAATTTTGAGTCGCCTAAGTTCAAGTGGCGCAATGTTCAACTGTTTCTAGCGATTTGTGTAGTCAGTAGCATCGCTTTGCGCGCAGATAAAAATACGGCGCGTATAATAACGTTGGACTCTTTCAAGTAAGTCAATGTCAGACAGATAAACTGGTGACAGACACAGCTTGCATACTCAAGAATGGGTTTGACGTAGCAGTTATATGCACGAAGTAAAATATTAATATCATTACTTAAAAAGCAGTGTATAAAATGTTACAATTTTTAATGCCTTTTTGTAATGAGTCTGCAATGAGGGTTGGATTTTAATCTTTGGAGACAATGACTCCTAAATGTTTGCACCATGGGACAGCAAGTACAACATTCCCACACACAGTGTAGAAATGATTTGGATTCCTTGATCCAATGTGCAACAATTGGCATTTCGGTGAAGAGATGGTCAAATGCCATTTCTTAGCCCAATTCTCAACACAATTTAAGGCTCTCTGCATCTCTGTCACAACTGATGTATAATTATAGCGAGGAATAGAACAATAAAGTTTAACATCATCAGCGAAAAGTTTAAAATACACAGCATCAGATTTATACGAACAGATATCACTAATGCACAAAAGAAACAAGCTTGGACCTAAGACACTGCCCTGAGGTACGCCTGATCTAGCTTTGCATGGTTCGAACGGACAGGCTATAGTTCACTTTAACACGAAATGTACTGTTAGACACAAAACACTGAATCCATTTTAGCAACTGTCCCGTTATACCGTATAGCTGGATTTTGTAAAACAATTTAGAGTGCGAAACAGTATCAAAGGCTTTCGCGAAATCGATATACACAACATCAACTGAGTTGCCAGCATCGATCGATGTCGACCAGTTTGCGTAGCACTCAAGTATATGTATCGATTTGCGACAAAGCAGTGTTCTTCTGTGGAAATGATATAATTTTTTTTCTGATATGTTCAACGAGATGCGAGTTAATAATCCTTTCCATGACTTTACAGTAGTTGGACGCAAGCGAGATAGGTCTGTAGTTAAGAGGATCGCTTAAGTCGCCTTTCTTATATACACCAATTACAGTTGCACAAAGCCACATCTCCGATAATATACCATTAGAAAAAGATTGTTCAAAGATGTGCGCAAGTGGGTATGATATTGAGTCTCTAAGCTACTTGAGAAAATATTGCGTAAAACCGTTAGGTGAATAGCTATGCTTGTTTTCAAGGTTGGTAAGATGATAATGAACCGACTGAGTCATAAAAGGGATCCATGACAATTTCGATTTACAACATAAACCATTAAAAACAGGTAAGGTAGCATGATCATTAATAAACACATTATTAAATGCATCACAAAGAATGTTACTCCTGTCTATGTCGTTAGTAACTAAATTTCCAGCTTTGTCATTAAGAGCACTTATCCCTGATTTGGTGAAGCAGCGATTCCTTGCGTATATTTGAAAACTTTGTTTTTTTCACCATTAGTTAACAAATTTCTCTCACGGTTCCTACGATAGGCAGTAAAAACTTTCGATAGGTTTCTGTAATGATCCGAGTTTCCAGTTTCTTGCCAAATTTTCCGTTTTTTGTTTATTAGATGCTTCATGTAAAGCGGATAATCAACTTTCTTAGTTAGGTTTCTGTTCATAATTTTAACTTAGGAACGAAAAGTTCACAGGCATACAATAACATATTATAAGACACAAGCCATTTTTCATTACAGAAAATATTGAATTTAAAAGTAGGTTCCAGTTTACATTTAAAAGAAAATTATTTAAAGATTTATAGTCCGCTTTTCTAAAGTCAAATTGAGTAGGCTTTTGCCTTGTATTACACTGTTGCCTGTTGTGAACCACATAACATACGAGAGTTAATAGACATATAATGGTCCGAATTCACAAAGGGTTCGTCGAGCACCACCTTTTGAATAATTAATGGGGATGTGGTTAATACTAAGGCTAACAAATTTTCCCCCTAGTAGTGAAGCTGATCGAGCCCATTCTCAACAGTGCAGTAAAATAGCATAGCACACTCAGTTGTGTGTGGTGCATAATTTCCCGACCAGTCAAGACATATATGTATCTTAACATATATGGTATACATTCTGACGGCCCAAGGTTTCAGGAGGTATAGCTGGGGTGGCCGTGGTGTGAGATCGTTTCCGGGCGCGACGTCAGGGGTGGTGAGAAAAATAAGACGACACCCTGTCGTACCCTCATTTTGGCCAATTTGGGCGCCATTTTTTTAAATACTTGCCCTATTTTGCAAAAATTGTGCGCGACGTATTCGTCGCGGGCAGGGAGTTGCGTAGCCGCAGTGTTGTGGTAGGCTGGCACCCCCAAGGGGGTAGACCAGGGCTTCGGAGGAGGATCCAGTGGTACAGGGGGTAGCCCCTACGACCAGCCCCCGAATACCTGCTTCAGCATGTTGGATATACAGATAATACGCTACTTGTTTTAATAATGTAACAATTTGCGTAATCTGGCCAAACTGGTGGTGATAAATAATGGTCACAGGCGCGCTGTGCAGACGTACATATATGCTGTCAATAAGACACAATATTATGTTCTGCAATAAAGTTAATCTTTATCGCATTGTTATATATCATTCCTACGAGCGTCTGTAATTTTCCGCGGGTGGCGACAAGCGAAGCTCGGTCTCCAAAAATCCGTTTTAGGATAGAAGAAGGGACAATATGTACAGCCTACAAACTCAGCATTGTGGCACACTTGCCATACATACCTTGTTCGTCTACAAAATATCGCAGACAGTGTAATTGGTCTACTAGTTCATTGTTCACAACAGACAAAATAATGTCTACGAAGCAAATTGGTGAACTTCGAGAGTTAAACTGACTGCGCAGTCTCCAAAAAAGGTCTAATCTATTGAAATTCTTAGGTATTTGCAACATGTATGTCAACAGTGAGAAATATGAAAAATTTTTTGTGACGGGGCGATGACCATTATTATGATGAATTGCTGCGGTGAAAACTACTGATTATTTTATCAGCGATAGTGACTGTATTATTGGACAAAATTAATTTACAGAGCACACATTTATTTTCATCCGAAGAGCGTGTATGTGGCATCAATTTACTTACACTGCGTACAGGGCCGCGTCAATATCATGCCAATCGAAGAAAATTCACAGTATTATAATATTTCAAGCATGTAAAAGACTGTTGGCGATCGCTACATATGCCAAACGGTCACGTCTGTTCCTCCTTGATTATCCTACGAAAATTCCCTGAATAAACTGTATATACTGCGTAAAAAAGTTTTCAACATTGCTGCAGAAATTGTTTGTCCAACAACTTTATAAAACCAAATATATGTAGTACCTAATAGTTGCTTCGCGAAAAAGATAGTGCTATCTGAAGCGGTTACTATACAGTAGCCGTCAAAAACAGTAATTGTTCTAAAAACGATCGAAATACAATAATTCTTCTAAAAATCAAATTAATTTAAACTTATAAATTTCGAAATCTCGAGCGAACCACATGCTCACGAATCGATCACTCGAAATGCGGCAGACATTTCTGGCGATTATTGTATATCCTACTAAAACGTTTCTAACGAAACAAGAAAACAACTAACCAACATCAGATTTAGACTCGGGAGGTCTGTAAAATGAAAGACCAAGCGACAAAACAGCTGACACAAGAAGAATGATCAACGTTACGTCTTGAATGGCTTCCCAAACGAGTTGAAGAAATGTTTTCGGCGGATGTGGCGGGATAACGTTGGCACCGAACACTTCACGACGTTTTTCGATATCCGCATTGTCGCGTAGACCTAAGTACGTAACTTTACAAATAAAAACAGTCAAGCAAAATACGACCTGAAAAACAACAGCCACTAACGATATCGTTTAAAACACTGTCTCAATTCACCGTTGCTAAACTAGCATATAAACCGTTATACCACTCCGGTAATACAACAGATTGACCATAAACGATAACAAAGCTGCACAAGACACACAGCATTCTCGATCACTCCAATCACAACAGTTGAAGAATCCAGCCGAGCAGCGACGCCGACGAGAGCATACACATGCTCATAGAGTAGGAAGTTACTCTTCCCACCTTGGAGGCCGGGCCCTGCCTGACAGGTTGTCCAACCCTCCACCCACTCCCCGACAGCTCGGACTTTGAGCATGCATGAACAAGAGAAATTAAGCGCACAATCATTTCCTACGTCACCAAATACAAGTGAGATCCCAGAAAAAGGATCTCGGAATTTAGGATGTATTTATAACAACTAAAAGTTAAGGCATGAACAACTTGACAGCAGTGAATCTACTTTAAAGACTATGGAGCACCAACAGTATCACTATCAAGCATCGTGGTCGTTGCAGCGATAACGCTAAGTTATACCTCCTACAATACTATAGCTGACTTGCAATGACTATATTACCTTACGGAATAACCCTAGTACGTATCATCTAGTGAAAGAACAAAATTATACGTATTGTAAATAACTATTGTGAGCACATCTGGTCTTAGCCTTAAGTTTCATGAGGAAAATTCTCCATAATTCCGAAAGTGGTGGAGAAACTAGAAACGAACAGGGATAGGGGACTTGATAAGATCCACTAATAAGTTAATCACAGGTCGTTCGATGAACACGTATTTTGGAATTTATTATGCGCGAGTAAACTTAAAATGACCCCACGGACCATCCTATTTTGTAATTTTGCATAAAAATGTTAGGAACAATTTTTGTTCAATTGAAAATTCGGCGCTAAACTGTTCGCGAACACATTGCTAACGCTTGAAATGTAAGCATGTAGTGTTCGCCAAAATTCAACTAAAACTACCCAAATATTTGAGAGCTTAAATTTGTCGAATTTTAATTAAACCGGCTTCGGAACACCAAGGATCGATTTGCCTGTGACGTCACTTTGCGAAGACCGAATAATCCGAATTTAAATGAATAGGCGTTAGGGAACCGAATTTCTGCAAATTGAAAACGCCGAAATTCTGTGCGAACACAGGGTATAATTTCTGGAACGTGGATTTGATTTTGCCAATTTTCGGTTATCGAAAAAGCGAATGAAATTAAGCCTTATTTGCGCAACAAAGGTTTGCGATTCGATATCGGTGATTACAAAACAGACGAAGAACCGGAGTATTTAAACATTCTCTATTAATTCATTAAATATTATATAATCCAAAATCCAGCAAATTCCTTGGGTAGAAAATGTGTTGATTCATAGCTTAACGTAATCTAAAACCAATTACTTCAACGCTTACCGTCAGTCGGAGACGTTTTCAAACGCTTGCACAACTCGGTAGCACCGCCGTAGTCCTGAATGATTTTCTCGCGTGCCTCGGCCGCACGATATTCCATCAACGTCCGCAATTCGTCCACTGTACATCCGTATTCCGGCATGATTAGTAGTTGGTATAAATTTTAAAGAATCAATCACGTTTGATCAATATTGGAAAGCTATCTTCGTCTTATCACAATAGTAAATTGTAGCGTTACAATGCGACACAAAAATGTCCAAATCCGAATATGCAGCGTTTCGATCAAGAAAAACAGTTGGATCAATCAGACAATTTCTCGAAACAAAGTACAGGTGATATGGCGTTGTCTTTTCTTTCGATATCAGTCAGTTGATACAGCTGTAGTAAGCAAAAACACCAGTGTCCGATAATTCGTCTACTCCACAACAAACCATAAGCAAAACAAAATGACGCTTTTTGAGCGTATTATTTACTGTGTAGATATCAATTGAAACGAGTTCACCACGTAAGTAACACTGCCCAAGTTGTCGCTCCAAATAAAATAGCTAGCGCACGCAGGCTTTGATGTTCACGAATCAATACGTGCGATTAGGACTATTTCCCTGAGCTTAGCTTCAATTCACAATTCGCTCAATAATTATCCATACAGATATTCCAACGCGAAAATACGCGAATTTCGTATCGCCGTTATTAAACCCAGCGTATGCAAATGCGTTGTATCAGTAGAAATATAATTGCGCAAGAAAACGCTATATATGCATATACACAATATACTATATATAACAGTAGTTGAGTATTAGATTTGTTCCAAAACACTAATGTTGAATGAAATTATTAGCGGTGCCAGATTGTTTTAGAAAGCAAAAATATTACGACAAAAGATCGCTCCGAAAACCAAACCGATACCGACACAAAAATTCGAGAGAACTTTTATTCGTTGCGAAACCAAAGAAACGAGGCGATTTGTTAATGCTCCAAACTATAATATTAAACGTATATATCGTGGATTTTCGATTAATGCAAATTCCGTCCAATGACGATACCAAAATACCAGCTGCAGGTGAACCGCGGAACCAAATCGGGTGACTAGGCACAAAGGAACTCCTGTTCCAACGAGCGTTATCCAATCTCGACAATTTGCGACTAAAAGCGGCGCTCGCACAACAGCAGATAAGAAAACTATATCGTATGATATGTTTTGTACCAACCAACTGTTGTCACCTATTACTGGTATTTTATATATCGTATGATTCCTGAAATCACATTACTAATATACTAAATGCTTCGCACGGACTGTTGGATTCTTATAATTTTGATGCCATATATATTCAAACTGAAGCCTGTTATAACGGGATCTATGGCGCTATAATTCTGACCGTTAATAGTTGTGAACCTTCTTAGTCTCAACATTGTATTCTAAATATATTATTTATCAATTCACATCAATAGAATACACGGCATAGCAAGAACTTCAATCACCTTTTCTTTGTGCCGTATCAGCCCCATAACGATTTTATATGTTAGGAGCATTATTTATCTGCTCGGAACACAACACGACTTCAAATGTAAAAAGCCAGGTGCCGGCGGAAATTGAACACAATCTTCCTAAACTGGGACAAAAAGAAGCGCTAGACCAGTCAGCCGCGATTTAACAAATGTGCAGTTATTTTAGTCTTAATTTAGAACGGGTAGAAAGTTATTAACAGCAATAATCAGAGTGGGTAGAAAGTAATTAACAGCAATAAACAGAACGTGAAAAATAATTAACAGCAATAAACCTGACCAACGTGCCAGAAGTAAAACATGAAAAACTGGCTCCCCGAATTTCGCTATTAGAGCTTGCAAGATTTAAAAACAACTACAATTTTGGATAGACGATTTGGGCCCCCCTTTATATCCTAGCACATGCGTCTTTCTAGTTTTTTTCAACTCAAAAAATCATAGATTGCTGCATCAGTATGTTTAGTTTCTCGAAGGTTACTCAGCAGCAGAGAAGCAATTAATAGTTACTATTACCGAGGGTGAACCCAACACTGACAAACACTACATTTAGCTAACGCTTCAAATTTATTAATTCTTCGAGTATATGACACTTAAGCGCCGTCCCTTTTTGTAAAATTTCAGTTTTGTTCCGCCAACCAGTTATTTTCATAATGATAATAGGACGTGTTTCCAAAACATCACCATTCAAATACGAAATAGTGCAACACATTGTACATCTACATATATACTAAAGATTCAGATACCGCAGATGCCTTCTGTATTTAGCACAAACTGAATCAATTGAGATCATCCGAAACAGATCATATGTGATTTTTCGGGTATATACCTTAATGGCTTCAGACCTAAATTTCAGACAAAAAGATTAGACCTTTTCAGACAGGGGCTGGAAAAAGTTAATTGCCACGCTATGAATCAAGTATTACAATTAATTGTACATCTATATATTAAAGATTCAGACACTGACGATGCATTTTGTGTTTAGCAGAAGCCGAATCACTTGAGATCATCCGAAACAGATCATGTATTAATGTCCGGGTACCTTAATGGCTTCAGAACTAAATTTCAGAAAAAAAAAGATGATTAGACCTTTTCATACAGGGGCTGGAAAAAATTAATTGCCACGCTATGAATCAAGTATTACAATTAATTGTACATATATATATTAAAGATTCAGACACTGACGATGCTTTTTGTTTTAGCACAAGCCGAACCACTTAAGATCGTCCGACACAGATCCTGTGTGATTGTGCTGGTACCATATGGCCACAAAACTAAATTTAAGAAAACGAGAAGATTGAGATTTTCGGCGATGGGTTGTAAAATATTAATCCCCACGTTATCAATCAATTATTTGTTGACAATTAACTTTAAGTGGACACTCATCAAATAATTATTGCAATTATTTATACCCAGTGTGCATCTTTAGGTCCAATTTTAAAACATCAGGAAATGCGCAAACAAATCAGCATAATGGTGTTATGGTACAACGTTGGCTTATCTTGCCCGAAGGTAACAGTGAGACTAAATAGGCACATATAATATATTGGTGCTAATATCGGCGCTTCGCTCCATAAAAGGGTGGATCGCGAAGTATATATTTAAGGTGTTTTAGTTTAGCCTGAACGTACAGGCCGAAGTTAGTAATTTTGAAAATACAGAGCTAATTTTGGTACAATTGGACTCAGCTCAAAGCAGTTTTGTCAAATCTTTTGGTCAGATTTTTTGGTTACCCAATGGTCGCCATTGCTACACAAAATTTTTCCTCGATAAATGTATAATTTTATAAATAATCATTCGAATCATATCGGCAGTGCTGATTCGAATGAGAAACAATATTTAACAACCTAGGCTTAGGCTAAGCCTGAGGCTTACGATTTCACATAAATAGAAATAACTCCTTCACTTAAACAATTTCGATGTGGAAGACTAAAAGAAAAGACCCAGTATTTCTGGCTGCTGTGCATTTTCATTGAACGTTTTATGCCACGTTTTCAATACACAACAAAATTTTTTTATAAATAAGTTTTGTAAATTATATTCATAAATATGTTTTGTATTATTAGTGGTGTTGATAAGCACTTGCATCCAGAGATGCTTACACAACGCGAACACGATATCCGCGGATGCTAGACATATATAGAGATTTTAGCAACAATTATATATTGATTTCAATTGTAATTGTAAAATCAAATTACTTAAAAAATTATATAACTGTATTTAGCACTTGGTAAGCCCTCAATATTGTACCAGAGGCATTGTAGAATACAGTTGCAGGATCGAATAACCATGTTTAGAAAAAGGATCAAAATAAGACTTTTGATACAAAAGTTCACATCCGTAATCTTTGAAAATAATCTAACATGAAAACACAAGCCAAATTCGTGCCGATCGATTGCTGGCAATTAATTGAGTGCTATTTAACAACATTCAAGCTCAAAGTCATTAGCTGGCTTAAATTGCCAAAACATCGAGAAACTATCGAACCGCGTTTTTGGCTGTTTGTTTACCGTTCTGAACACGTTTGAGCCTTTGAAAATTGTCTATCCTAAAACTACCAATATTTGGGTCGTTGTATGCATCGTAACGCCCGATCGAAGCTTTAGTCGCCCGTTGGAATGTCAACTGCTATCCCCAGGGACGAACACGAACGAACAAAAATAATATTTTGTTGAAAGGTTTTTAAAACTTTAAAACAATGATTATACGCCACAATGACATTCAAACTTATAACCGTGTTAAGTTCAACAACAGCAACAGTGTGCTTTATTACCGGGCAAGCCAACCTTATTGTGCACTCTTTTTGCAATACCTACGTTCGATAAACTAGTGTCTCCTGCGGGGACCAGGTATACTTATAGCGAACTCATAAACAAGCTATAATAAACTATATTTATATATGCTTGTGTGCAATTTTTTTGCCATGACAAATTTCAGTTATATTTGTGCACTGATAAATTTCGATTTTAAAGCCCAAAGCAATGTTCCCTTATTGTAGTATAGACACGGTCTCACCTTCCAATGAATTTCATTCTCAAATTACACCGTACTGTTACCTTCACCTAAATCCAAACATAGTCACGTTCGAAATACCTTTAGGCAACTCTTACGTCCTGGTAAATTGAAGGACGCTAATATGCCTGAATGCGGTATATACAAGGTCATTAATATCATTCATTGCGTCTTAACACTTGTACTTTTGTATATCTTCATTCCTGTATATATTTTTAACATGCACTGTTTGTCAGTAAACACTTTGAGGTTAGTTGAGATATCACTCTTTTGTAAAGGATAATTTAGTTGCCATGGGACGTGCGCCGATGTAACCAGGGTTTATAACAAAGAGAACCACCAAAACATATACCATCCGGTGTCCATAGTTTCAAACTGCTGCGAAGTCATGGACAATTATCACAATCGTATCACGAATAGAGACATCGCTTTTATAAGACATATGATCATACATGGCGGCGGTCGGTCATGCCAGGGGAGGTAGAGGCGCCCCACGGGGGGGGTCGCGGCCACCCCAGGGGGTAACCCCCCTGGCCGGCCAAATTTTCCTAGGGGGGTTGATCGTGAGGACTTTTTTTATTTAGTTTCTGTTTATCGCCAGCTGGCAATTTCTGTTTACAACAAATTCGTCAAACAAAACCATACACATTTGCCTTTAAGAAGATTCTTCATATTCGAAGCAGACACGGCATTATTTTGCATGGACACCGTGGACCATAGCAGACATTCAATGTCTAAATATCTAGTTAGTGTTAGTATATAAATAAGTATAATTCGATGAACTTTTACTTCAGGGAATGACGTCGTGAACAAAAAGTTTTCCATAAATTTACGGCCGCACATGCACCTTTAGCAACACGCAGGCGCAATTTGCGCAAGGTTTTGCACTAAGGTCCTACTTCGACACTCGTCGAGGAGCTGCCAAGCCCCCCTACTGTAGGGGTGCTGCGCACCCAAACCCCGGGGGCGGGTTACCCCCCTGGCTTTTCGGCCTCGGGGGGGGCGGGGGCGGGCGTCCGGGGGTTTACCCCCTACCCCCCTGCCGCCATGTATGCATATGCTGCTGTTTGTTTACGGTCTCTGTCACTGCCGTGTCTTTGTTCACGGTTTGGCCGCTCGAAAACGAGTACTTCCGAATTTACACATTATGTAACGTAGATTGCTTAAAAAGAAATCGCTTTTAGAAGAAACAAGACACATTTCTAACGGACAACGCTTGAACACTAGAAGTCATGGGTAATACCCATCTAGCATTCCCACTATCACCAAATATTCGTTCTAGTTATATGGTCCCATTCTATATAACTGAGCAAGCCGAAGATAGTAGTGATTACACATTGCATACAATGTGTTAATACAAACTGTGAATAATAAATGCGCACACAAACTCGTCAATAAAAAATATATATATATATAGCCGAATTAAAGCACATGCACTACAACTCACAATAAAACATCGCTTTATAACAACTCACTCGGTCGCCAAACAGAAAAGATTACCGCTGAAAAAACAGCCACTTTCGAAAAATGAAACGCTCAATGTCAATTCAGCGTAGCAAAAGACTTCACTGTTAGTAACTATATCAGTTTAAAACCTGCACACATTTTTCATTAAACATACTTATCATGGCCACAGGTGCGAATTATAAACCTTAGAAAAATGGAAAAACACGGGTATTTTGAGTTAGCTCACATAGCTGAAAATTCATCAATTTAAAAGGTACAGCCATTTCATACGAAATCATCGGAAGACAACACCGTAAGACTCAGCTCGACGAGCCAGCTAAGAAAATATGCATTCCGACCACTTCTAAGACGAAAAAAATTTTCCATTATTTCGCTACAAAATTTTACGAAAAGTTTTCTTGACAATTTTATATATATTTCGAGCCGCATTGAGGGGCCGAATCGAATGGTCTAAAAAGCAGATGAATCAATTCACGGATTATCGACTTAAGCTCAATGCCACGGGTAGTACCCCTACCCCCCAGTTTGGGGCCTCACCCAGTCATGGCGAAATTGCATGATTATCCATGCTGCCTTTGCTGAATTTCAATGTTTCAAATCATATGTGGGTAATTCATACTACTGTTTTTCAGGACCTCACTGACACAGTTTAGCTGACCACTTAGAGTAACCGCGAGCCCGTTTAGACTTAATATAAGATTTAGGATTACGATTTTGCATAAATGGCAACAGCTCCTTAACCCGTTAACCGATTCAGCTGAAAACGCCGTAAGAATATTCAACTCAGCCAACAGAATTCGAATAATGTATAAAATTATACATTACCGAGAAAAAATTTTCTAGAATTTTGGGTATCAATTGCACCCAAAAAAATTCGCTACCGAAGTATTTTCTGAACCAGCTCAATGAGATTAGCAAGCTCAATGAGTTTATTACTATTCGAAGACGTTAAAAACATGCTAATTATCGATGTAGCTGATCAAGATTATGACATTTCTGAAGCTCTAAAACTCGGCCTTATATGCTAATTAGTTAATTATTTTTATGCAAATTCTAAATGCACACAATTAGCTCCGCTCACTTTGTGTAAAGCGAGCGCCAACTCAACAGAAATAGCAGTTGTCATGGTAACCAACATGTATGGCAGAAAAACGAATTCGGAAGTCTATCCATCATAAGACAACATATCCATCACCACAAAATTCTAGTTCCGCGTAAAGTCCGCTTTACCAAATTTACTTCCTTATTTGTTATATTTTTATTGCAGAGTCCCGGTATTTGTTTTATTGCAGAATCCCCAACCACATAAACCACATAATCATGGTGCCGATCAGATATTATAACCGCTAAAAAGCAACGGTCCAAAAATCCCATAAAGGTTGCGTTACACGTCATCCGGAGCAATGGATCCAGTGAAAGCGTCCGCCGGGTGGTGTTAGAGACAACTCCACGCCCTCTCGGGCTCCTAAAAATATAGAAGCTACAAAATCGGCCATCCCAGAGTCCTCTTCCTTTTTATAAATGCCCGTGAACGTGAGATAAACTACAAAAAGCTTGTGTCCTATTGCTGGCCAAGGGCTCCCAGAAATCCCAAGGCGTCCAGTACGAAAACAACATGCGATAGAAGCCACCGAAGAGGTACGATTGTGTTCTACTCCCCGGCTGACTACGATTTTATCGATTCGCAGAAAGGAGCAGATGGTGTGAATGGGCCTCGTAAAACCACCACTTTTCTCAAGAGCAATCAAGCAGACGACGACGAACAAAATCGCAGACAACACCTTGCTTTAATTCAATTAAAACTCACGCCGGTGTTTTCTACTTATGCTTACATAATTATATGTTTAAACATATCTATTATAGACATGAATAGATTATGATGGAAGTTCGTAAATATAAAAACACAAGCGCACATATTAGAACAAAAGTGTGTCACTTATAAATTCCAATATATATATATATTACTGTAGGGTTTGCATAGAACAAATTATGTCAGCACGAGCACTGACAGTATATAATATTCTAACCGAGCCATGTGCCAATTTCTGTGTCAGCAAGTATCAAAATACTTCTGCTGCAGACTAACAGCATCGGTCCATTTCGTTGGAACCGGATTACGGGAATCACCTAGCAGGGAGTAACCGGAATTCCGGTTCCGGCGAAAATTGTGTTCCGGTTGCGGTCCCGGCAAAGGGCAAAAACTATACCGGAACCGGAATGCCGGTTTAAAAATTTTGTTTGAAATTTTCCACGTTTTTTCCTTCATCCTGTAATCCAAACATATGTAATATATATTATACAATGATCAAGCTCCAATACAACCAAGCCAAAGAAAAAATTAACTAACCAATTAGCCGTGTGAAACGTAAGTAGGGCACATAATTTGAGCAGGAATTTTTCATAATAACCTGCAGGAGTTTGTTAAATCAAAACCAGGTCGATGCCTGTAGCAGCTATTTTACACATCCAGAAGTCTGTGGGATACGTTTGAACTAAACCGGTCCAGCTCGGTAACCGAGTATGGCTTACGCAGAAGTACTTAGGGTATGCTTGGCTAACATAAATTGCGTCAAGTACCTGCCAGTGCGCTTGTAAACTTGGTAAATCAGTCTAAATTGAAGTAAACTAACGTTATCTGCAACGCAGCTAGAAACTGCTTTCTTGGCAATGCACTGTATTTATTGAAACTGTGCGAGCAGCATCACAGTGTGTCTCATTTTTAGCATTCTGATTAGAAAGTTATCTTCATTATGATCTAACTGACGGGCACTGTTTGTCCAACGCTAGCCTAAACAGTCTCTCTGACCACTGATCAGAAAATTACCTTCTATCTATTATTTTCTCTTAGAATCATATAAACCAATAATTTTAAGTTTCCTACAGAAGAACATGCAACAAACGTATGTATAGTAAAGGGAGGCGACTGGAGACAGAGCGAAAGTGTGTATTCTACGCTCCAAGCTTTGTAAGCACATTCGATGTGACGCAGTATACGCAATGGTGTATAGTGGAAGACACTTTTTGCTCTGAATGTCCAAAAACCGACATATTTGATCGATAAATAAACATTATTAGCTTCCACAGTCTCTTTAAAGTTTGAGAAAGGCAATAATACCATCGCAATACATTAAGTTTAATGTAAAAGTTATTTTTAATGCATTTTAAATCCACTATACCTTCATTTCTTCCATCATCTGTTTTACTATATATAAATTTCGAAGACCAGGTTCCGGTTCCGGTTTAAATGAACGGTTCCGGTTGCTGGTTCCGGTTATTTCCTGTCACCTAGGTATTTTAGAGGTGGGGGCCAGCACGCAAGAAAAGGTGGACGATATAGATCGACACGTCGACTGAGAATTCGTTTGACTGATGTAAACAGGTGTCACCAACGGAAAAATACGCCTATAGCATATACGTATATATACACAAATACATAAGCACCTTGGGCAACGAGATCTTAATAGCGTCAGATTTGATTGGAGTAGCAAAGCACAAATCAACCAAAGTGACGGAGCTAGAAACTCTGCGGTAATCTTCGTTTTGTCAATTTCGCATTGAGCTATGCTAAAAAATTTTTCCCAAAAAAATGACATGAGCAGTATTCTATTTATAATACCCAACTGGCGTTGACTCGAAGTCGGAACTTTTCTTCATACTTTCTACTAGTAATTTGTTTAAAACTACCACTTTAACTTAATAATTTTCGAAGATTTATCGGACAGCAGCGCAACCAGACAGTCGTCAACACGTAGTGATAATTGCGATAACTTTCGACTTTGCTTGTCCACGCGGTTCAAAAACGCCCATTTGGACAGCCTTAATTACAAATAAAATTCCAGATTTTTATCACAATGCTTCGGCTTTGTATATACTTACGACTTTTAAGTCCGCATTTTTTTACGATTTAAATATGGCAATAATTAGAGCAGTTTCATACTCAGGATGAATAACAGCATTGGATGCAATTTAGTTTTGTTATTTTGGTGAAATACGAATAATTAGTATATCCGTTCGCGATATAGGATATATAATTGTAATGCAATATAAACCGGAGCACTTAAAACACCGGCCTATAAAAAATTCCTCCTTTGAGACAAACAGAGCTGGAACCAGCAACTGAAACCCGCATTATGCCGGAACCAAAGTTCTATTTTCATAACGTTTAGATATCTGTATAACCAAACCGAAATTTGTAATAAAAGTTTTTTATTACCTGATCAAAATTACCTAACATATTAAACCATGCTTGGTACTTATTTTTTTAATATAGAAACAACTATTTTCTATTTGTGCGTTCGCTTACGAACGTTTGATTAGCAGCTTTAATTTGCCTCAGTTGTTTCTCGACCTGTTACTAAACAGTTTGAGCTGTACAGAGACAACGCTAGTTAATGTAATATTAATCTATTTATAAATTTTGTACTCCCGGTAGTTCAAAGTCGGTCTTGGATATACAGTTATTTAGGCTACGACCCAGCGGTCCCTGCTTAGTATCTTGTGTCAAACAACCTGACAAATGTGTCTATAAGCTATTTCTTATATATTCGTAGTACAACAATTCAATTTCAGGGATTTCGGAGATTTAGTATCTAATAGTGATTTCCGCGATGAATAGAAATGGGCGAACATGACACGTTCATTGCCTATTAAGACGGTCCAAAATGTTTTACCTGTAACCGTGGCTGTAATCTTCAGTAATTAGAAACCACAGCTTTTTCTCACAAGTGTGGAAAACGTACGCGGAAGTAAATGTGTCTATAAGCTATTTCTTATATATTCGTAATACAACAATTCAATTTCAGGGATTTCGGAGATTTAGTATCTAATAGTGATTTCCGCGATGAATAGAAATGGGCGAACATGACACGTTCATTGCCTATTAAGACGGTCCAAAATGTTTTACCTGTAACCGTGGCTGTAATCTTCAGTAATTAGAAACCACAGCTTTTTCTCACAAGTGTGGAAAACGTACGCGGAAGTAAATTGTGTCAAATGCCAAATACTTTTTACAGCCCCTGCTTCCCCGTACAACCGGCCATCCCCCCGTGCGACACTGGACCTTGAGTATGTATGTGCAGAGAGTACCTTGTGAAGGTTAGACAATCAAAGGTATGAATATAACTCGTTGCACTGACTGAGTCACAAGAAATTCAAATTGCTATCTAAGAGTCGCCATGGACTTTCTAGAAAATCCGCTTGATGAGAGAAATCTACTCGTATTTTATTGAAATCTACGCCACCGTTAGAAACTTATGAGGGCCCTCATCGAGCTGAATCGATTGATACCAAAATCAGCTCTGTATTTTCAAAATTGACCAAAGTTGGGCTAATGATAATGGGAAAGAACCACTAACTCTAAATGCGCTCAACACAGCGGCAAGACACAACAAACTCACGTGTTTTTCGAGACAAAGCAAACCTTTCGAAACGAAAAACAAATATTGCGGTTTCCAACTAATTTTAAAATTAATATTATACATTTTATATCACAGACACAAAACAAACAGCTTACTATAACTGACATGCAGTGCCGAAAGACATCAGGTCACACAAAAACGCGAACACGGACCCGCCTTACCCTGATCTACACCCAGGGGCCCGCTGACCCGGTACCGCAGTCATCATGGCGCATTGCCTTTAACTTGAACATACTGAACCGGTTGTATTAAATAATTATTAAACCGGAGATACACTTTTTTCATTTCCTTTGATGCCCCTTTTTAGACCACACATGTAGCTACGGAAAGACTCTATCGTAAGCTGGTGGACACCGCCGATGTTGCCCGTCTAAATATTGCCACAGATGTAGCCGCCGTGGCATTTATTCAACCAGATTTGCCGCCATTTTCTGGTTTCGAAACCTACAGTTTAGTACCATATGCGACAACGAACTTACGGAGAAAATGACCAGTAGCATTTTGCTATAAAGTGCGCCGCCAAAATCTTTCCAATTATATATACAATATTCACAAATTCAAACTATAACGTTAAGGCTTCAACTAAATTACCACGCCAGCTTTTCAATGTTGGCCAATATTTAGTCCCAGTTCTCTAACTTTACGACAAATGTCACTAGCTTTATTAATACATACAAGCAAAATTAAAACCGCGAATGTACCATTTTTCGCGAACCGATATTGGTGACTTCCCAAGATAACAAAAGGCAGAGTTTTAAGTTTACATTCGGTAACAACGGTTACAGAAATCAGAAACAAACCTGTGGTCCTTATCATAATTCTAGATCATAGCAAGGTATACACAGCCGCAAATCCTTTTCATTCTTTACCAAGACCGACCTTACTAAGCTCCAGATAATAACCTCTTATACCGAGTGATCACTCATTCGTTTCAACGTAATAATTACATCAGTGGCTCTTTAAGCCTCGCGAGAACGAATACACAATCCTCCTCAAAATATTATATCATTATATACTGTTATTATTGTTACTGAGCATTATTTTTAACGTAAAAAATACACACGAAAACCTCATTATACCGACACAAAATCATACCATTAAACACCGAGCCATGCCCCAGCAGGCCCCATGCAGTGCTCACGATCATCTACCGCTGCTAATTAAAATATCAATTTGCGGATGGCTTAGCAGCGGTCATGTAGCGACCTGCCTAACTATAGCTAGTTTGCAAAGCCTAAGACAAGATGGGTTTTCGATGCTTTTCAACACAATAAATTATTCTCGCGACAGAGTGTGAGTACATGCGACATTTATTCGGGAGGCGACGTGTTCGATTGGACAGCCGAATGGACCGTACATAATGCTACGATTGACACGGCAGAATGACATCGTTAGCAACTAGGATTTCCACATGGGGCCAGCGGAAAAAGTCCAAACTTGTGAAAAAATATTACTATCATTATTTTACGGTCTCTAACAATCATGACTGACCCACCTATAATCACTCCATCTCCGTTCATCTTGAGCAATCATTCCCGAAACTTATTCCAGGACCAACATTGAACATGTAACCATTCAATACCATTTTGACAGCATATATGAAGAGCGATAAGCCAAACATGAAACAGCTTCGAATTAAGATTGCTAAATTGCTATACTTTCGACGTTTGAACCATTGCAGAAATTCAACAAGAGGCCCTACGCTTTCAACATATACTAAGGTTTTAGCATATTATTATTATTGTATTACCTTTCTGAGACTTTGGAAGGGCAAGTTTAGTTGGGGAATCAGAGTAGTGGTCTTTGGAATTTCCAAAATTTATATAACTTCCTCACGAATGTATTCCATGGTTTTATTGCAACAAACTATATTTTATCGCCCAGTTTCCTCTCACTGTGCGGTTAACTAGCATATTTTTAATATATCGGTATACAAAATGGATTGTAGCATGTTACTCGAACAACGAAAGCAAACTCGCGCGACCGAACCATAGTTTAAAAATCATTTTGAAACAAAAAGTTTATCAAACGATTTAGTAAATTGGTTTAGCAACAGGCAATGGTAAACACATACAGTCCGAGACAATCTGATAAATATGACAAAAATATACAGTTTCCAATATACGAACAAGTCAAAATGACTGCTTGGCTTTTGAAAACGTTCATCAAACTGGAAAAGGTTAAGCAGCGCTCTGCCGAACATGAGGTCATCCGATAAATAAGGTTTAAATATAGACGAGCCATCAGGAAACTTTAAAGGTAGGCCGTGAACTTTCGCTAACCATGTGACGGCAACGTGTCCAGATAACGCCGGATCTCTGCTCCTACCAATAAGTTACGTGGCAAGAACAAGAAATCAACGATGAGTATCTGTACCACGTAAGAATATGGACTACATGCGTTAAAAATATTATCGCCAAAATCATGAAAACAAAATATTTTGGTGAACAACGATCAAGCACAAATTTCCAACACGAGAGTGCTCTTGAGACGTCGTAGAGTGTTCTTTTTTCCGTTTCGAAAGGTCAGTCCTCTGGATCGGTTCGGACGCGGCTGCGATATATATTATTGTCATATTTGTTCAAATAAACTGTAGTTATGAAAAAAATCGTTACACCATCAGACCCAGTTATTCTACCTCACATGCCCACACCAGTGAGTGAGTGCATACATATAAGAGAACGGGCCCAAGTAGGTTATTTTCGACATATTTCAGCTACATCTTAGATATCTATTTGCCTCTTGCCCGCGTGCTTATGTCCGAAACGGTAATAACAGCCTCCATAATAGTGTATGCAAAATATTCCAGGCGCCGATAGAATCACACGATCTACATTTTTGGGAACCAGCACTGTCGCGAACGAAGCAATGAAATATTTGGAGTGGAGACGAGGCAATTCACGGAAACTTTAACGGCGAAAATTTGCCAAAAATTTCGGGTTAACATACTTCTAAGTTGGTTCCTCAAGATGTCAAGACAAGCTCAATCCAAACTAGGTAAAATTCATTCCAGCCAGCTGACGTAGTAGACCCGACCTTCGTTATTTTTTCGGCCAAACGAGAAAATATCGGCCTATGATAGTAACATCTCCACCACAATCGTGTATGCACCGATATATAATAAAACGTGCAGACTGTAAAAAAACCATCGATGTTATTGCATACAAACTGCAAAATATATATACATCTATAAAATTATTAACACAACTGCGTTTTAAAAGTCCCACCAAAAACAACAATAGTTGCACAAAACACAATATCAAAATGCTATCGCGCAAACACAGTAGAGTGGAGTAAAGCCTCACTGAGTGTTCCAAATTATTATCTCCCAACAGCTAATACATTCAAGCAACTTTGCTCAGTGTGTTTGGTTTTTTAGTCGCTCAAATTGATGAAAACACTCAAAACACAAGAACGTTTGTAGGAACAATCGGCCTCTGTCACACACTTTTTAAACCCATAGCCGAAATACTGTTTTGTATTAGGATTTCCGCGTTACATAATGAATATTAAGCAAGAGAAGAGATTGACTGAACGAAGTTTAGTTTTTGATACGTAAAATGTACAAAGCAACCAATTCATTGCTAAGATATTTTAGGTTAACGCATAAACGGAAAAGGACACAGAAAAATGTGTTTAAAACTGCTAAACTATTATTGACAACAGTTTAGGAAACAGCGTTTTTAAGTACCTATGAAACGGACTACGACATTTTTTATTACAGTGTACCTTTTCTTTGGCGGAAACATTCACTAACTTCACGTTTAGCAGCATTTGGATACTGAGTTCCAAAAAGGCCTCTTCAAAACCGCCGTTTTTATGTGGAAACTAACGGATGTCACTAAAACAAATACCCTGCTGGCATATCTGTGATCAAAACTGTTCAACAACAGGTCTTTTCCGTTAGCCCTTTCATAACTTTTGAGATTGCACCACTTACGCTAGGGATCATTCGATACAGCTCACTAGGTTAGTTTTAAAATAATCAATATTCATTGGAAAACCGGGTTTCGCCACCAAGTAGGTAATTTTTGTCAGATGGTATACAGCTTTGCTCATTAGAAATAGACCCACAACAGGAACTCACCTCGTGTTATACAGAAAAATCACAATCACATTGTTCTATTTCACACGCACGTCCATTATACGGTCTCGAGTCAGACTTTTTCACCATGGTCTGTGGAACCGCCGGTAACCAGGCGCAGTAGGGGACTAGCTTTTCGAGCAAGACAGGCCCACCGTAAGGTGGCCCATATATTGTTTACTAATCCCTCCCTCAGGCTCTACTAGTTTAGTGCCAGTGCTAACGTCTGACAAGTTTGTAAGGCGAAAGTAACATCGGCGACCTGATCGTAAGATGTAATTTGTTTTGCGATGCGAAAATCGCTCACTATCTTAATTAAACGATAAACTACCCGTCATCCAGAGAGTAACCGGAATTCCGGTTCCGGTTCCGGCGAAAATCGTGTTCCGGTTCCGGCAAAGGGAAAAACCATACCGGAACCGGAATTCCGGTTTAAAAATTTTGTTTGAAATTTTCCACGTTTTTTGCTTTATCCTGCAATCCAAACATATGTAATATATATTATACAATGATCAAGCTCCAATACAACCAAGCAAAAGAAAAGATTAACTAACCAATTTGCCGTGTAAAACGTAAGTAGGGCACATAATTTGAGCAGGAATTTTTCATAATAACCTGCAGGAGTTTGTTAAATCAAAGCCAGGTCAATGCTTGTAGCAGCTATTTTACACATCCAGAAGTCTGTTGGATACGCTTGAATTAAACCGGTCCAACTCGGTAACAGAGTATGGCTTACGCAGAAGTACTTAGGGTATGCTTGGCTAACATAAATTGCGTCAGGCACCCGCCAGTGCGCTTGTAAACTTGGTAAATCAGTTTAACTTGAAGTAAAATAACGTTATCTGCAACGCAGCTAGAAACTGCTTTCTTGGCAATGAACTGTATTTATTGAAACTGTGCGAGCAGCATCACAGTGTGTCTCATTTATAGCATTCTGATTAGAAAGTTATCATCATTATGATCTAACTGACGGGCACTGTTTGTTCAACGCTAGCCTAAACAGTGTCTCTGACCACTGATCAGAAAATTACCTTCTATCTATTATTTTCTCTTAGAATCATATAAACCAATAATTTTAAGTTTCCTACAGAAGAACATACAACAAATGTATGTGTAGTAAAGGGAGGCGACTGGAGACAGAGCGAAAGTGTGTATTCTACGCTCCAAGCTTTGTAAGCATATTCGATTTGTCGCAGTATATGCAATGGTGTATAGTGGAAGGCATTTTTGCTCTGGGTGTCCAAAAATCGACATATTTGATCGATAAATAAACATTATTAGCTTCATCAGTCTCTTTAAAGTTTCAGAAAGGCAATAATACCATCGCAAAACAATAAGTTTAATGTAAAAGTTCTTTTTAATGCATTTTAAATCAACTATACCTTCATTTCTTCCATCATTTGTTTTACTATATATAAATTTCGAAGACCAGGTTCCGGTTCCGGATCCGGTTTAAATGGACGGTTCCGGTTGCTGGTTCCGGTTATTCCCTGCCGTCATCATATGGGTAGTAAAGCAAATATATACGTTGCTTCTACCGGTAAATCATACGCTAAACATATATTGCACCTTATCAAAGTGGAGTTATATAAGTTGGATTTCGAAAAACCAACGAGAAAGCACCTGCTTATAAGCAGGAACGTCGGATTTGAAACACTTACAGAATCGTGCGAAATAACCTGTGATCCAAATTACTTTTAAAGAGCTTGCTGTCTACTGGTTTCAATTAACATGCACTGATAAATATATATATATATATATATATATATATATATATATATATATATATATATATATATATATATATATATAATGATAAAATAATAAACTGGATTTATATGTCAAAGTCGAGTAGACACAGCCTCACTAATAGTTACGAGCAGAATTAAAGAAGCTTGGGTCATAAGATAATGCACTTCAGGATGACCACACGACCCCAAATTACTAAATTTCAGAAGCATTAATTATCGGTAAACAGGCGGCATTTTATTTAAAACTTTTCTTATCAGTTGTTTGACACCGGCTTCGCTATTTGTTAAAAATTCTTCGGGGAACTTGTACCAGTGAACTCCTTTCTTATAGTCAGGGTATATACTCCGAATTACGCCTGCCAGGAACTAAAAATGTTTCATGTAAATTGTCAAAATTCACATAAATTCCTTCAATGTATCCAACCCAGAGCTAGAACAGCTAAATAAACCACCTCCTAAAATCTGCTTATATGACATTTATTGATGTTCAAAACAATCTTTATACATATTTTCACGTAATTTATAAATTTTTTGCAGTTATAGTAAAATTCTCCATTTTGTTTCAATTCGGTCGGTTTAGCAGCGGGAGCAAAAAAGCAGCAACAGAAATTAAATCATGTAGAGCCCCAAAGGCACCGTTTCGTAGCATGGCGAACCAAAAATGTTGCAAAATGTCAGTACCCAACTCTCAAATTTGGAGATGCTAGCAATAATTTTTTTGAATTTATGAACTATCGTATCACAGTTTTGAGCCTGCTGAAAGTAAAACACACCGTAGCAACATTGCGTAAATTAGCACAGCAACATCATTTAAGCTTTATATAATGCTTAAAATAATTCAGTTTCAATCATTGTTTCATATATCCTACATGCAACTATATTTTAACGCAGTGTCCTACAAGCTAGCAAAACATTTCAGAAAAACTGCGGAAACCAAACATTCACAATGAAGTTTCTACTTTTTGAAACCAGGAACATTGTTCAGACTACATTTATTTAAATTCGCATTTATATATTTTTATCCCTTTGGCCATAATCCTGCGAAAATTGTTGATGTGTATGTGGCCAGTAATCCATCGTTGTATGTAATGATTGTAATGTATAAGAAAATTTATTCGACTATTTGAAAAATCCAAAATCCATTGTGATGCTGAAATCCACAGACAATATTGATACTAGTCGGTAGTGGAACTACATTTGTGAGCGGAGCTTGAGCTGTGGCATTACGAATGTACTCAATTTTATGTTCTTCAAATAACTACATTGCATAGGGCATAGGGCTTTATCATTGGTAAAAATATTATGTTTGAATTGTTCGACCCAAAAAAACCCTATAATGGTTTGATCGAAACGATTCTATTTCAATAAATAACACAAATATTGTAAAATTCTCTATTTTAGCTGCATAAGCTTAACTAATTAGCTAATTACTAATTAACCACTCAAAGTTTTTTAATCCCAAATATCAGGTGCACACTCTTCCAAACAAAAAAAAGTTTTTTAAAATCGGTTCAGTGGTTCTTGAGATCCGTAGGACCGAACGAACATCGACCTTTTTAATCCCAGACAAAAAATAAAAACGCTTCGCTTCGCTCCGCTCAATTACACCAAGTTGGAGCCGACACCACTCGTTTTAGCTGTAAATACGTGATCTGAGTAAGCGCCATCTCATCTATGTCACCTACCTGCAACACTATCATCAGCACTGACAGCGCACTATGTGCCGTCAACAACCATGGAGCCAGCATAGAATCCATCCAATAAGAGCAAGTACTGTGGCACAGCTATAGGCTGCGGCATGAATGAAGTGAAAATTTACAAAACTGTTCACGCAACATATCTGATGCTTACTGAAACAAGTCCTGTGGAATAATCACTCCCGCAACCAGGAAACCAGTGCATATAACACAGATCTAAAATACCGTGAAAGCATTATATCATACAGATGCGCACAAAGAGGAGAGGGACGGCCCCCTAATTTTCAGCAAAATAACATTTTTCCTTAAGGCGCATTCAATTTTCCTTTACTCCCTTTATTTTGACTCGGCTCCCACGTTCGAATAGCGTATGCGCCCCTGATTTTATAGCATTCGTAATATATACATCAAGACCATATAATAACATATATGTGTTAATATATATACTGTATATGCCAGGGAATAACCGGAACCGAAATTTACCGGAACCGGAACCAGTAACCGGAACCGTCCATTTAAACCGGATCCGGAACCGGAACCGGAACCGGAACCTGGTCTTCGAAATTTATATATAGTAAAACAGATGATGGAAGAAATGAAGGTATAGTGGATTTAAAATGCATTAAAAATAACTTTTACATTAAACTTAATGTATTGCGATGGTATTATTGCCTTTCTGAAACTTTAAAGAGACTGAGGAAGCTAATAATGTTTATTTATCGATCAAATATGTCGGTTTTTGGACATTCAGAGCAAAAAAATGCCTTCCACTATACACCACTGCGTATACTGCGTCAAATCGAATGTGCTTATAAAGCTTGGAGCGTAGAATACACACTTTCGATCTGTCTCCAGTCGCCTCCCTTTACTACACATACGTTTGTTGCATGTTCTTCTGTAGCAAACTTAAAATTATTGGTTTATATGATTCTAAGATAAAATAATAGATAGAAGGTAATTTTCTGATCAGTGTTCAGAGACACTGTTTAGGCTAGCGTTGGACAAACAGTGCCCGTCAGTTAGATGATAATGATGATAACTTTCTAATCAAAATGCTATAGATGAGACACACAGGTGATGCTGCTCGCACAGTTTCAATAAATACAGTTCATTGCCAAGGAAGCAGTTTCTGCTTGCGTTGCAGATAACGTTACTTCAGTTTCACCTGATTTACAAAGTTTAAAGCGCACCGGCTGGTGCTTGACGCAATTTATGTTAGCCAAGCATAGGCTAAGTACTTCTGCGTAAGCCACACTCTGTTACCGAGTTGGACCGGTTTAATTCAAATGTATCCCACAGACTTCTGGATGTGTAAAATAGCTGCTACAAGCATTGACCTGGCTTTGATTTAACAAACTCCTGCAGGTAATTATGAAAAATTCCTGCTAAAATTATGTGCCCTACTTACGTTTCACACGGCAAATTGGTTAGTTAATCTTTTCTTTGGCTCGGTTGTATTGGAGTTTGATCATTGTATAATATATATTACATATGTTTGGATCACAGATGAAGCAAAAATGTGAAAAATTTCAAACAAAATTTTTAAACCGGAATTCCGGTTCCGGTATGGTTTTTGCCCTTTGCCGGAACCGCAACCGGAACACGATTTTCGCCGGAACCGGAACCGGAATTCCGGTTACTCCCTGGTATATGCATATAAACATGACTACTAAATACAGATATATTTAGCTCTATAAATACCCAAACACATATGCGTATTGAAATGAATAGCCAAATAACATATTATTCAAACGTATATATATATAATGAGCCGGATCAAAATGCGCCGTAGTTATGACATATTAGGGAAACATTAAAGCCCAAAGCCAAAAAAACATCGGCCTGTCGGTTCGGAATCAACCAGAAGCGAAAAAAACAAAATTTCTACACACAAACCGGCGCAACACGGGCAAATAGAGAATAAAGCTTTTTTTACAATTTTAGGATAAAAAGCAGACAAGAAAAGCGAAATGGTAGCGGTACAGATACACAAACACAAATAGATATATATGTGTATGTATACAGTGTTGAAGTAATAGCATACACAAATGCACACACACATAAACGTCTGGTACACAACTGTCGCCAATCGATCATAGCGGTGACATGCGAAAGACACGTTTTTCTTCAGTTACGCCAAGTTGTTATTGATCCGCTTACCCAAACGGAAACACACGGACGTCGGGGACTATTCTAGGGGTTGACGAAGCAGCTCTGCAGCCTCATATTACTGCACTGAGTGTTCGATTCTTTGAAAGCTGTCAAATAGCTAGATTCGACATTGTCAAGGCGTAACCATATCTGGGTCTAGAGTCCTCCTTTCATTCGTCTAAATTTCTTCAAGCTTAAATAAATAAGGTACATGAATTTTTTTGCTGAAATTGTTTGCCAACCATTTCCGTTACTAAGTAACTGTGCATGTATGAAAAAGAAAATTTCGTTGAACCCCTTTATGGAAATTTTCCTATTTCCAGAGCGTTTAAAACTAATATTTATTGACGAAATATGGATCTAACACAACTGAATGCACCTATACACCACACCGCGTGACCAAAAAATCACACCGTCACAATACATTAGCTAGCCTCCGTTCGCCACGATATGCAAATTAAAGCTCTAACACATTTGCGCTAATGTTATGCGCAACATTCCCGCCAAAAAATTTTTTTTTATTTTCAGATTTCTAAATTCACTAAATCTTCTATCATCGATAGTGAATGACCCGTCATTTGTGACGTGTGGTTGAGCCCAATTCGCGCCGCATTGAGATATTGTCCCATTACTGGACAATTTGAACTTTATAGAAACACATTGAAATATTGCACCATTACTGGACAATTTGAAAGCATTTGTGTATGGATAATTGAAGTATTGCCCCATTACTGGGCAATTTGAAACCAAAACCCGTTGTCCCGCACATTGCTGATATAGTACATATTGTCAATTTAACTGACAATCTTATTGAATTGCGTAATATTGCCACATTGACTGGCAATTTACGCAAGCGGCCCATGGGGATAGATTGCCAAACCGCTGCTTTAGCGCGTCGACAACCGTCGAGTAGTTGTCCTTCGTCAATCGATAACCCTCGACCGTCGACAAGGCGTCACCCGTGAGAAATGATCGCAGGTACTTGAATTTGTCGATCTCGGCTAGGTCAGCATTGTTGTGAACTGTTGACTCGAAGCTGTCCCAAAACTCCTGCCATCGGAGCGGATCACCATTGTATTGCTCAATTTCAAGTTTTGGGAGCTTTACTTGCTGCTGCTGCCGCTGTTGTGCCGACGCTTCGTTGCTTTCGTCTTCTTCCCCACGCGTGGGGAGATTCGCTAAACTGGACAATATGATCCCAGCGTACCCGATGGCATCTACGATAGTGTTTTGTAACTCGCTCGCTTTAAGAGCTTCTGCAGCAATTTCGGCGTCGGTGTCGAGGCACATGAGAAACTTCGAATCAAGATCTTCAATTTTCGACAGAAATTGCTGGGTCGAACTGAGGAAGAGCTTGATGTCATCGATAATCGCAGGATCGTCCTTCTTTTCTTGAGAGCGTCGAGCTTCGTCAACTGTTTCTTGACATTCGTCACATAACCACTGCGCTGTTGCTTGAGGACGGTCAGTTGTTTCTGATCCATTTTGAGCAGCTATGCGTTAGTTGTTGCTGTTACAGTTGAATCCAATCGAATGCACCCGAATATCTTATTGCCACTTTACCTGACACTTTTTACGGCCCGCCCCGAAATATTGTTACTTTACCTAACAAAGTGCTTTCGGTTTGGATACCTGTGGGATCGGTGCACTACTGCAAATTTGAGTGAATTCAGCAACTTCGGATAGGATTGGTTAACGAAATTTTGTAGATTTACCCTACAAATTGACTATAATTAGATGCATTACCAAATAGAACCATCGAAAAATTTGTAGCTTTGTTTTACAAACTGAACCAAATACGATTGCGGAAACAAATTACCTTGAACTGTTGTAACGATAACTCACAACCTTGATTTTGATTCACAACGGACGATCGGTCGCGCCGGAAGTGACAAAGATGAGCTCTCGCGATGGCTTATAACGAATTTGTGGCTTTGCCTTCACAAATAATCAAGGGTGTAAACCGTTGTAAATTTGTCTTACAACCTTATTTGGACGACGGTAGCCACGACCCCCAAATCCCCGAATCGCAATATTCCCCGTTTATACTATACTTACCGATCGCGATTGGATTGGTCAGCAAATGGATCCACTAACGTCGGGACTGGGACTATCACTGACCAACGGAAAACGCGATCGGGAGAATGACTTTGCCGCTTTACTGGGCAAATTGAGTTGGATCCTCGCGTTGAATTGTGACGCGTGGCTCGGTACTTGGCAGGTATGGCGCGGAAACAAAAGACTTTGCCAATTGAACTGGCAAAATTGAGCGACAGACGATTGAAGAGCAATAGTTTTGCCGCAATAACCGGCAAATTTGGACGAAATCGTTTATTTACCGAATTAATTGGTAAAATACCCTGGAATTTGTAGAATCACGATTGAATATTTGTCCTTTTAACAGACAAATTGCCGTTGAAACCAGTTGAATCGATTTCGAAAAATCACAATTCGGTCACATGCACGATCTTTGCGGCACCATATGGAAATATTGAATTTTGTTTTTGTAACCCGCTTTTGCCAATGTCAGTGATACTGGAACATCTTCCCAGAATTCTGGCTACGCCCCGGATGTTGTAAAAAGATTTCGACACAGATCGATGTTTGAAATGAGCTGCAGTATCATAAGGGATCAAAACTAAGTGACTAGTGATGGTTTATAATTTGTTTTAGAAGTCCAAAGTCCAGTTATACTTTCAAGCTTATTTATTTCCAGTATTTGGAACAATTTTCCAGTTCAGAAACTATAATATCCTGCAGTTTCGTAGCTCAAGTACTAAATCGTATCCATCACCACACTAGTTTAAGCCCTGGTTTTCTAACAGGCAAGACAAAGCTGCATGATGACAGAGCGTTCACGTGTATTCGTGTTTGACCCACCGAAGCTAACTCAGTGTAGAAACACTCAACACCAAATAACCGTGCAAACCATACGGTAATTGAATGTAAATGAATTTGGTCCTTCAAGGAAACGGATTGAAAATAACTATGTCTCTCCATGATAGCATTGCGTTGGTGATCTCCGACCCTATGAAGAACCGCATCAAAGCAGGTAGCACACCTACAATAGCCCTTGTATCCCATGAAGCCGTCCAATCGAAGATTTAAGCTGGTCATAACATAACTGACTGTCCCCACCCATTACAACATCTTAAGTCGTGCCATACAAGATTATATTCATAAAACAACACGTTGCAATAGATTATATTTGGCTGTCGGGTTTTTAATTTAAATGTGCTTATCTCTACATCAGAACGTTTGACAAAGAGCGATTTAGTAGTTAGCCTAAAGCGGGTATAAAATAAAGTGGGCTAATAATTTAACTTTTTACCATCTGGACCCCAACTATACGTTGCCGCTTGCCTTCGCGTATAATTGGAGTAATTATCGATACCCAAAAGCAAAAAAGTCGATATAGAAGAATAATTTTAAGTCCGTATTGTAATAACTGATTTATCGGATACAAACAGTGACACCCGAACCATGCAACTGAGTAGTGTCCAGATGTAATGCATATCGGGCATATGCTGCACAAAGTAATATGTGACACTACAAATAATCTTATTGATCGCGTGTTACCCGTAGTAGCAGGTGGTATCATAGGGCACCGTAACCTGTACTACATACAGTCTCGCGCTTGCCCGACTGAAGACCTAGCAACGCTTGCGAAGAATGTCAACCAGCCTTTCCTTTGGAAGGCTTTTTGGGCGCTTTCTAGACGCTGAAGGAAATAGACTTGTTTTCTCATTATTTTCAATTAAAACAAAAATGAAAATATTGCGAAAGTATACGAAGAGGCGTATTTTATTAAATTATATCTTGTATTCATTATACATAACATTAATTTTATAACTTACACATATATATGGCTCAATAACAGGGGCTGAACTTTCGGATAACCACTGTTCTCAACAATAGTTTCCACGGAAGGACAAGGTTCTAATCGGTGAAACTAAAAGACACCTTTACGTTATCCGACGCAGCTCGAGCTGGATCGACAGCTATATGTCGCGAATGTTTTAAAAATGGGCAGAAATAATGAGCAAGAATAGATGAAAAACGGTGCCCCAAAAGACTCCTATCTTCCTAGTAAGTTACAAATCACGATATTAAGAAAATCGTTCTGTTGCATGAAATGCAAGGTTTCAAGTTTTTAAGTACGGCTGAAATCGGTGCAATTATCTATACACAACACCTATCTGTGACTACTAGTATACAATTTCCTGAATTCTCACTAAGCTTACACAGGGGGTTCATCATTGCACAAATAATCTTTGCCCTACGGCACTCAAACCATTTTTTCACCCGTGATCCAGTGAACTGAAAGAGATAGCTCAAAGCTAAAATTCATGATTGAGATTCATCGCTAGGATTTGGTAATAATAATGTATAGTTTAAATGAGTGTTTGGTAACGGTGTGAAAAAGAAGGAAGATTAGTTATATTGTTTTAAGGTTCTGCCCAACGAAAAGCATATCCCACAGCCGTTTAAAAGCTAATATACGAACACACAGAGGGGCGGGGGATAATTAACCAGTTCAAAAGTGTGTGAATATAGTAACAAGGGCGGTTTTAGGTGGAATATCGTCTGTTAACGTGACCTCCAGGGACGTGTCACGCTATTCGAAAGTGATGGTACAAATAAGGTAAAAGCCCAATTATTGTCGGAAACTGGGGAAGTGACGCCCTTAGTGACCTTAAATTTTTAATTGTAAGCCAACTTTTGTTTGGTTCAGATGACTCTTTTTCGTTAAAAAACTGCAGACCTTTATTAAGACAACTCCGAGTCCGCCCCGAGGCAACAAATCACTTTCGGTCGAACTAACGAATTGGATTTGTTCCAAGTGAGATGTGAAACCCTAAAATATATATAAGACGTCATTAGCCAGCACCATTGGCGTACCCAAGAGAAGGCCACGAGGCCATGTCCCCTCCCAAACGGTTTCCAAGTTATACCGTGAACCAAACCTCATAATTTAGGAGATTGTGGTGTAAATCCCTAATTTGGCCTCCTCAAATGTCGTTGCCTTGTCAGTAGTAGTAGTGCAGCAACGAGTTTCGACGGTGTTTCGAACACAACCATCGGTGTGCAACACAAAACGAAATTTAAGCTTCAAAGAAATAATAAAATTACAGCAAGACCTACTAACAATTATATATCTCTAATATTTCTCGTGTTTACACAATGATCTCTATGTGTAGCGCTTTATTGACATTGGCTTCAGTATAAAACACAACAACAAAACGATGTGCAGTGTATTTTTGTGTTGGGGAGATAATTTCCGAGCAGAAAGTAAATGTATTTAATATTAATACAATTACTGACACACAAATAAATACTCCGTTGACAACAGCATAAGAAAAAACGGCTTATTTTGTGTTTTCGATCTGTGTATTTTAGACAATCTAGCCATTAAACGAAACGAACCTCAATGATGCGCTGGCTCGGATCGCATTAATGTAATAATGCTTTCGCGTAATTCAGGGATATTTCCGCGGGGGGACCACATGATTTGTTAGTGAAACAGAAGTTACACGTATGTGTCTACGTACCTGCCGCACATAATCTATCTGTTTCGCTTATGGGTCATTCTTCACATGCAGAGAGGGCAGGGACGGGGCCACGTATCCCAGCAGTAAATTCAGCGATTAATGGTGTAAGCAATTAAATGTCATAATAATAAAGTTAAATATATAGGACAGCCGTAAAACAATCTCGTTTCAAGGTTCCATAAATATAAAACACATAATTATTAAAAAATTCTGGACTTGATGTAAACATATTTAGTATTAATGCAGCTTGCTTCAGAAAACCAAATTTCCTTTCACAAAAAGCAGTCCCCAATGAATCCAGAGCAATTATTAGTCGACAGAGCATTTAATTAAAATGCACAACTAGTTAACTTTACTTATATTCCGCTCTACCCACAAAGTTGGCAGTTTTCGGACAGGGCAGAACACTAACCGGCGACACTTTGTATATTTTTTGGGCTGAAGAACTAACCGAAAAGAGGGTGTATATATTTGGGGCTCGGAGAACTATCAGAAAGCAGACAGTATACCTTTTTCGGGCAAAGGGAACTAACCGAAAACAGGTTGTATGCATTTTCTGGGTTGGGGGACTAACGGAAAACAGGTTGTATATACTTATTTTTGGGGGCTGGGGAGACTAATCCATAGCAGGCTGTATATATTTTTTCGGGCACAGGAGACTAGTCGAAAACAGGCTGTATATAATTATTTAGGCTGGAGGACTAGCCGAAAACATGCAGAACTTATATATTTACTGGGCCTGGGAAGCCAACCGAAAACAGGATGTATATAACTTTTGGGCTGAGAAGACTAACCTAAACCAGTGGGTTAATATTGCAATATAAAGTTAAACGAATATATGTACACATGAACAACTCATGTGGGCGTCACTTCCTATGCCATAACAAACGGACGAAACTTAGAAGTAAATCAACTACATAGTGTTAGTCCAGCAGGGGTGTTGTAGTGTTAGTAGAGTTAATGTGCATTAATCACTAGTCCTTATATAAACCTCACGTTATCACCTACACCAACATTGCGGTTTGTCCAGAAACCAGCACCAAACAATCTGGTTTTCCTTTTTTAACGCAATAGAAAGTCACTATATTTAAACAAGTCAATGAAACCTGTTGTAGCTGACAAAACCAATCTACAACCAGAACGTTGGTTAGTTGTCACACAAAATAAGATTTTGACAATTGACACGAGGGCTGTACACTGGGGAAAAGCCAAAAAGCGTTTAAATGAGCATTGCTTGAACGCAATTAGCAATACTGGCGTTGAACTTTCATGGCAGACGCACCAGCGAGACTTAGTTTAACGATAATTTCAAAACTGACAATCGAAAATATTGTTTTAAAACAACAGCAACAACAAATGAAACTTTGTCGAAACTTGTTTAGACATTCAAATGCTTCATACGATCCATCAGATTTTCGTTACCCGACTAACCCAGCTGCCACCTTGGTGTTGATTTTCTTAACTGTCATTTTGTATCCGGACATCACAACTGCAACACCATTGCCAATTGACTCGAACTTCAAATATGTACCTAGGTACCCTGAATAAAATGGAGCAATTCTGATCAATCTGCTAATAGCAACTGCTTATACAAAATCATTGCTGGTGCAAAACTCCTAAAAACTTTCGACAGCTCAATATTCGGTATTTATCACAGCTTGGGACCAAAAATGGTAGCGGCGTTAACGTAGAGCGGGATGCTCAGCGCTTAAAACACAGAACATGACTGGAGTTGGCATTAAGTAGCGCGGACCTGTAGCGTTGCATGGCGCTAGATGCTTTCAGAAATAAATATATGTTCATAAATTATATATAGTATATAAATTGTTTATACGGACACACGTGTAAAAATGAAAATTATAGCTTCCTCGTCGAATTCCCCTAAAAACCTCACGGTCTCGAAATCGTCGGATCAGTTCTACTTACATTGGCGAAAACGGGGAAGGAAAACTTTCTGACTTCATACATTCACAGTTGCTTAGTACCGAAAATGGTCTACGACTGCTCAGTCGACATACAATTTTTGGTAAATTTATGTACCTATATACATTTATTGAAACGGAGCGAGCGAAGCCAGCGCACAAATAGCTTTGATAACGGAAAAAATCGTAAAAAATTCTTCTTTGTCCGTATACGGAGATCATAAGTCAACAACCGATGGATGTATCTTCGCAAGTGTTTTCTTTGATCACAAATTCAGCGTATTTGTACCCTGTCATTGACACTACACATAGCGACCACATCTTTCAGGTCAAAATGGGTCCCAAACAGGTCAATGGTCACATTTTTTGTATTTTGGCTATGTGGGTATCTATTTTTCTGGGCCTATATCTTGAGATAGAGACTTCGCACCGAAAAAAGGGCTACCATTCAAAATTTTCTTATCGACAGCTACCACTTTGCTGTTGTGGGTTTTTTTGTCAGAGCTGTCGCTTTGAAACTAGAGTGAAGAACGGGAAACTAGTTGGTTTCATTGTTTTAATACAATATTGACTGTTATTAACCCGCAGGACGACGTCTGAGCAAAATTTGGCACCAAAAATTGTCAAATTTCGTCACTTTTTCAATATAGGTTTTGCCAGTTTTACAACATTGCTGATGGAATTCAAACTTATTTTGACATAAATAAAAGTAGACAAGCTGAAACGTGTTCTAAACCCACCGTCGCATGTGGTTACACCATTGTATCGGTTTAAATTGTTTATTGGGCAGATACATATGGCATAAAAATAAAATGTTTAGCAAAAGCATTGCGCATATACATAAGGTAAGCTAAAGAACAAGATCAATGATCTGTTGTTCATTTATGAATCAGGCCACACATCGACCATCGGTAATTCCAGTCGGTCGGGTATGCCTACATTCAGCAACGTCTACCCACACTACATCATTTGTTGCCACTGGCCAGCTAATCTTATTACCCAACCATTAAAACATGCTAAAATTTTTAGACTAAACCAAAAAAGGCAAACATTTCAAAAAACATCAAACATACGGCCCGTTCAGTGCTACAGCGTAGGTCCAGCCAATATCGTTATTTATATTCGCCAACCATTTTCACAGAAAACTACACCAAAGCACACACAAACACACCACCGACCCCGCTGGAACATAGTGGTAAGCCGCGTATTGAATAGCTTTATCGAAATCTCGTCCTCGGCAGCTTTCGCATACGTATACGTGTGCGGGTGTGCGTTTATGCCGGCACTGCCAAATGTGTAGCCGGCGAACCATATCAGTCGATGCTATATTGGCGGCATATTTCCGCATATCACTACTGACTAAACTATTGCCGGTCGCCATATCAAAATACAAACAAAACGGCTTCAAATCAAACCAGCAACAATATACTTACAAACATTTCTAGCTAGTCGTAAGACACCGGCAAAAGAAAGAAAAAATCCCAAACCCATGAGCAATCAACGCCTGTTGCAAGAAGCGTTTGTCATTCTCGTCCGGGGCTTCAAGTGTTTTAGACCGTTTGCTTAAACCGAAAGAGAGAGGGACTGATATAACAACAGCTGTTTACCACCATCATTCGTTCCGACTCATTTTCGTTTCAAAAGAGAAGAGACGATTTATGTTTGAATATCGCTAGCGCAACACTAGCACATTGCATTGTCACTATCTTCGGTTTCAAAATATGTATTGGGCGCATCCACACAGGATTGTCTCGTGTGCGCCCACACGCTGGCTTCTGCAAACTGCAAAAAATTATACCCGGTGGAATAACATGCGGTCGGGACCTGGAGGGAGCTGACAGTAATTAGTGGGGCGGTTAATCAGAGCTGTATGTGTCAGAAAACGTCAATGTGTAATTTACCGCCCAACCGCAATTATGTATACATATAAATTTTAACGATTTTAAGCTAAACAAGACAAAA